>JAUZST010082073.1:0-20431 GCA_034779995.1 Parotocinclus haroldoi | reverse complement strand
TAAATCGCACAATAAAGGTTTAATAAACATTTAATATGTTACATAAATTATAGCACGTCCCGTTTTGTAACATAGGGCATGTTTGTTTAATCAGATCAGCCAATTGAATTGGGACCAAAACAATCCCGATGTGGTCCCATAAACCAGATTTTGACTGTACATATATAAACTGTGTGTCCTTTGCCACTGCCATTACACAATTCCGTAATGCAGAAAGAATTACAGCTAAGCTATGTAGTTGAAGTTTAATGGTCTTACTTAAGGGCTGGTGCCAGGATTCATACTTATTGTTTTGTACATACAAAAGCTGTATTGAAAATACCTCGTGGATAATACACAGTTATGTGCTTAGAACCTCAAGATTACGACAAGTAACAGAGTAAAGTCTGAAATGTGCTTTATTTTTACGTTTACATTTATATCATTTAACAGACGCCCTTATCGAGAGCAACTTACAATACTTACAATCCAAGCAATTGTGGGTTAAGGGCCTTGCTCAGGGACCCAACAGAGGCACATTTTGGATTTGAACCCTGAACCTTCTGGCCAATAGTCTAGTACCTTAACGACCAGCCCTATACGGCCTATTAATTACATGAAAACATAACTGGATTACAGTACCACAGTACTTTGTTACTCCATTAATGGGTCATGATCGTTCTGTGTTAGCTGTGATAGGTCAGAGTGTGCTGACAGGCTTACTGCGATGTGGAATTAGTAAGATGAACTGAACTGAGGGGAGAAATTGAATCAGATTAAAGTGAAATTTGCCACTGGATCATTCCCAATCAGCTATATGCAGTCAGAGAGGGAGAGAGTAAGAAAGAAAGCTGATGGATCTAAACTCGGTTTTCCCTTGGCTTAAAGTCTTCCGCTAGCATGGCCTGCCTGGTTTACCCTGACACAGTGTTGTCAGTGTGATAGCTCTAAAACTCTCCAAGTATCTGCTAAGCTCACACGATTTCTCTCATATTTTCATGGTTTTTCTCTCTCCCAGCATGCAATTCATTTCATTTTCTCTTTCCACACTCACCCTTCCTTATCTTTGTATAAACGTGTATATAAGCCAGGATCCCTGCTGCTTCCATATATCTCCCAGAACCCTCTTTGACAGAGTCCTCCTTCATGCCGTGCCATCAGTGCCTTGCTGTTTTAAAAATTGGCCTTTTTCATATGGATTACTTCAGCACTTAATGTGCTGCCAGCGATTGTGATTGTTCACTGATTTAGACATCAGTAACATGCGTTTTTATATTTTAGCTAAAAGGGCATAAAGATGCCCAGCTCAGTGGGTGATTGTCACAGGGTGTTTAAAAGTCAAATAGCATAAAGTAGAAATAGGATTTCCAATAGTAATCAAAATGTTCTGCTGCAGAATAAGTGTCAGGCATTCATCATTCACTTTATGGGACTACAGTGGCCTAGTGGTTAAGGTACTGGACTATGGGCAGAAGCTCCAGGGTTCAAATCCCACCTCTGCTACAGTTGGTTTCCTGAGCAAGGCCCTTAACCCTGTCGCTCTGGATAAGGGCATCTGCTAAATAATATAAATGTGAAGTTAAGTACAGCTCCTTGTTTCTGACCTTATTGTTTATTTTATCAGTACCACTTACCATAAAAGAGCACTTTGTAGTTCTACAATTACAGACTTTAGTCCAGCTGTTTCTCTACATACTTTATTATTCCCCCACTCATCATTTAAGTGGCTGAGTGTTTAATTCCAACTCTTTCAAGGTGCCACGGTTTGGCTTTTGAGCAAGGTCCTTGACCCTCAAGTACTCATCACTTTGAATGCTTTGAAAAACGATATCTGCTCTTAAAATAAACCTTGGTGTAATTTTAAAATAATGTGCAAAAGTTTTAGGCCACCATTAAATCAGATATGCCATTGTTTTAACAATTATATGACCGTATATGATTCTTTCTTGTCTCTCTATTACAATATGGCCAGAAAAAAGATCCTGTGCTTTATGCAGTATCACAAGCTGAATAAAAAAAAATCCATAGACTACAGCGGCAAATATTTAGTGTGACCTCAACTTAAACTTATGCAGAAGCAGCATCTGGTAGCTTCATCGGGATACCAAGTTGACCCATCACATATAGTGATGTTCGGGTTCAGTCATGCACAATATGTTATATATGGTTGTTTGTTGTGACTTTATTGGCAAGAAGGAGGAGGCTCAGCAATGCAACAGCGTTGCAGAGACAGTTTCTTGCTGCCACTGGAAGAACCCGTAGAGGGTGGGCTGATGTCACGGTTCAGTTTGCAACTTGACAATCATCGTGTCCTGCTCTGGCATGAACGAGGAACACGGGAGAATCCATGTTGAATGTGGGAAAGGGACTCCTTTGGTGGTGGTGGAATCATGGTTTGGGCTGGAATCAGCACTGGTGGTTGTACCGAGCGCCACGTTATCAAAAATGGTACACTGACTGCTGTCAGATACCGAGAAGAGAGGTTCTGCGCCCTATTATTTTTATGGACAATAATGCAAAGCCACCCTGTGCACATCTCATCAACAACAGGCGTCAGGGGCTGAAATCCTTCACATTCTCTAGACCTGACTCTCATTGAACATGCTTGGGATATACTAGGAGGATAACCATCCAGTGCCTCCCAAAACACTTATTGAGCTGGAAGTTGCCCTGGAGCAATAGCGGCAGAGAAACCCACAAGGGCAATCTGATCCTGTCCATGCCCTTGGCAGTCTTTGGTGTTCATACGCCCTACTGAACAGTCAATGTGGGGCATTCTTGCCAGTTTGGCATGCTTCTGTTCATCTCCATGAACACATCACTTGCTATTCACTCAACTTAATCTAATTTGCGTAATCAAACAACTTTTTGACTTTTCATTTGCTTTTCTGATTTTGTTTAATGAAATAAAATCAAATGCTTCTTTCTTTAATTGCTCCGTATACACATTTGTGGGCAGTGTATTTCAGAATCTAGAGTCTCTATTTTGACACTTCAGTATTTATAAATAGAATCGTAGGCAAGCACATTTTGTCAATCCAACACAATCTAATACTGTTAAACTCCTTTTTGTGTGCAACAGCAGAACAGGTGTAAATCATTACAAGCCAATCCTGTTCCTGGATACCTGCCTTAGTTCAGCTCCAACTCTGAAAATGTCCAAAATAATCAGTCTGCCTGATTAGCTGCATTGTGTGTGTTGGATTATCAGCCACATTACACTGATTTTATTTTTATCTCAGTAATAAGTCATGACCATTTTGTGTTAGGTTGGTGGGATTAATCAGAGATAATAACAATATAAAATTTTAACTGTATCATATTAAACCACAATAATTCAACATACTGGCGATGAAAACATGCTGAAATGAAATATATATTGCGTCAAGTCAAATTTATTTATATAGCATTTTTTACAATGGTGCATGTGCCTCAAAGCATCTTTACAATATATTAAAATGCCAATTCCAAATTGAGCAAGCCTAGGGAGAAAGTGGAAAGGAAAAACTCCCTAAATATAGAGGGAAGAAAACTTGGGAGGACCAAGACTCAAAAAGGGACCAGTCCTCCTTGGGTGAGACCTATTGCGCTGGCATTCTAAACTCTACACGCCTGATTCCCCATATCATAAAAGAAATGTATGCTTTATATTTCTTCTGTTGCTAATATAAAATAGAATGAATGGTTCACTTGGTGCAAACACAACATCAGACTATTTTAGATTTAGAATTAAGAATGGTTGCCGGGTGACACAACGGCCTATTGCATGTAAAGTTGTAGATTTCAAAGAGAGGTTACTTCATGGGACAAACAGACATTGTAGGGTTAGTTTATTTTAGTTGATCAAAATTATTTGAATTGCATTCTAATTAACACATTTTCATTCACACAATCATAATTTTAAAACTGAAAGCTCATTCTCATCTCAATCTAAGACTAAAAGGTGAAAATTAACACTACATACTTGAGACAAAATTTGACATGGTCTTACTTTTTGAACACCAAGTTATAACACTACGACTAGATTTTGGTTGGGACAGTGATTATTTGTATTGCAAATTATATATTTAAATAATAAAAACTCTTAAATATTGATACAAAACACTCAATTAAACAAATGAGAAAAAAAACATTATTTTAGTTAGTTTAATAAATTCATAAAATAAAATGAATTTATTTAGACCCCCTTGTGTGGTTTTACCTACATTACTTTACTGACTGATAAATAATAACTGTCCTGTACATCAACTTGGAGGACTTTTATCTCACTTCTCCTTACACAACAGCTTTGGAATGGTGGTGAGTTTCCTCACATGATCTGCTTCCTCAATATTTCTGTTGGATCAAGACCAGTCTGTTTTTTCAACCATACTTAATAAAACAACTCGTATACTTAGGATTTTTGCCCTGTTGCATGACCCACTTTCTGCTGAGATTCAGTTCATGGACATTTTTCCTGATCCTCAGAATTTTCTTTTGTAATTAGGAATTTATTGTTCCATCAATGATGACAAGCTGACCTGGCTTAGTACCATAGTACCGCCACCACCATTTTACAGACAAAAGGCTTCTAAGGCTTCTTTAATATTAGTAGTAGACAGTAGACTTTATCTAGAGATTGGCAGGAAAGTTTTGGAGGGCACCTGCTTTCTACTCCTATACTCCTGCCATATGCGTCATTGTTTGCCTTTAATCGCATAGAAGTTGCACTTTTTGACCTCACAGAACAGTACATAGAAAGACATGGGCAACATTCAGAACAATGGTTACCTACAGCACCAGATAACTTGGTGTATTGTTTGATCTAACACGGTCTGAGGTTCTTACTATTGTTGCTTTCTTGTGTTTAACCATCACAGGTTGGATATGAGAATGCCGGCACAGTCGAATTTTTGGTGGACAAACATGGGAAACACTACTTCATTGAAGTCAACTCTCGCCTCCAGGTGGAGCACACAGTCACTGAGGAGATCACTGAGTGAGTTTCCAGTTCTATTAACACATCTCTGTTAATGTATTCTGCTTGCATACATCGGCTAAAGCGAATGCTGATTTGGGGACAGCAGATTGATTTTTAGCGTTTGTTCCATGTTCTCAGCAGTGCAGACAAGCCACCGGCAGTCCCTCTCACCCAGCAAATCTCCCTATCGCTCTATTATTCTGTCGCTGTTATCTGTATATCTCTTCCTAAGCTCTTGCCTGAAGTATTTTTTGTGAAAGGCACAAAAGTGGCTGCTGAAAGTAAATGGAGGTGTGCGTGCGTGTGTGTGTGCGTGCGTGTGATGTGCGATGTGCATATATAAAGACAAAGATAAAACTGTAGATCCCATATTGGAGATCATGGTCAATATGTCAAATGATAGCATTTTAAAATGAGAGCAGTGTCTTAACGTCCACCATGTGTTTATGTAGCTTCCCTGACTGTACATTTTAGCGAAAGCGCACTGCTTTCCCTGATTGTTCTACAACACACTTTAGTGTACTTCCAGCTGCACTAATGATTAACACATAGTGTGTTACACACAAAATGTATGCTTTAATATAAAAAACATGAACTTCTGAACTTTGGTTTGGTTAAATGTATTTAACTGTTATGAAATGGTACTAATGGTACTGTAAGTATAAGGATCCCAGAAATACACTGTTTGATCACTTTATTAGGTGCACCTCCTACACTCACTGTATATTTATCTATGATATTGATTATTATATTATATATGATCTACGATATTAAATAATTTTGTAGTTCTACAATGACAGACTGCCGTCCATCTGTTTCCCTTGATCTGTGGTGGTGTGTTAGGGTGTGTTATGCTGGTTTGAGTGGATCAGACACAGCATTTATACACATTGTGTTCATTCACTGTGCACTCTGTTAGACGCAGCTACCATTGTACTCTACCTTTTAAATGTTTGTGTTCTTGGGTTCGTGGATTCATGATGGCATAAGTAGCTAGTGTGGCTGGTTCGACCCCTGGTGCATAGGGTATTATGATTATGGTAAAAAACTTTTTGTGTGTTTTGGACATTAAGCACGCATAGAGGACCTTCTAACCACAGAGAACACACAACCAGCATGAGGCACAACATCAAGTTCCAACCCCTTCGACCTCATTAGAACTCCCAAACACATATTAAGTAGTTCAACATGTAGAGTACACCTGGCCAAGGTCTTAGAGTGATGAGACTTGGCCAGCTAGGTTCATTTAAAGTTTAGACCATAATCAGAGAACTGTTGGTCTTAGAAGGCATCATTTGATGGCTCTGTTAATGACCTCAAACTTACTGCCAGACAAATCCAGATCTTCTTATCATTTGGCATCTGAACAGTCCTTATTCATAATGCCAGTGCCTAACCTCAGCATGGTGTGGAAAATATTGCTACCAGAAATAACAGAGGGCACTCTCTTCCTTGGGGTCAAACAGTTTCAAAAATCATGGGCAAAGATGGTTATAAGCCTAGGGAATTGGGAGATTTTCTCTTGTTGCTCTTGAAGCAACAAGCCCACAATCTCACATGATCAGTCTCTTATATCTATAACACTGTTTGGGGTAAATCCAATTTGTTCTGAATCTCAAGCAATTTTTTATAAGAGAAATGTATCACATTAGAACCATGATACAAAGAAGAGCACATTGTGCCTTACCTTCCACTCTACTCCATTGTGTGTGAGCATACGATTCACAGTGACAGTGAAAAGGCCAATAACCCCTTCCCTCCTCCCGTTGACTGAGCATGCCAGGCCAACAAAACTTTTCCAATGAAAATCCTACTCTCTATAGAGGACTAAATAATGTCAGTAATCATATTCTATAGGTTATTTTCCTTAATATTTTAATTATTACCTTATATTTATATATCCCAAATGCTATAGTGGTATAGTATTGTTTTTATACTCTACATAATATTGCATTCTGGTTATTGTAGCATATATTAGGCACTTTGTGTTTTATTTATTTTTTTAATATCGGCAGTATATTATTTTATTTGACACTATTATATTTTTTTATGTGTTTTCTTTGTTATTTTTCTTTGGCGCACATAGTTCTACACCCCCTTGGCTTTGGTTTTCAGCACATTTTGACTAGAAAAATCAACTCGTGCATCTCTTTTTAACTTCAGGATTCACAATTCAGTACAAAGTGATTTAGTGATTCAGATTCACAATAGCCATTGTGTAGACACTGTTTTTATCGTGCTTATTTTTACATATAGCAGCTAGAGCCATGAGTGCATCAATAGAGTAAGTGTTTTGCTTTTACGTTTTACTTTCAATCCATTACTCAAAACATTAAATCGGACTTTTCAACAAAGCTTTTGTGTTGATGATTTCAGCCAACTACAGGTTTATATGTGTTAATGTAAGTGCATCGGGTTATGATACGTTTACAATCTTGTGTGGGGTTCTTTCATCATTTTCTGCACTCAACAAGCCTTCTGGAATGCATTAACAATGGGAACCACGGGAGCTCATATTTGCTTGTTTACATTATAATAAATACTAAAAATACTAATAACTTAGTACTTAGGTGTTAGGGCTCTTACTTTTGCCTCGGACCGTTCGGCCGTCCTCTCCAGTCACCATTACAGAGCTATCGGTGAGGCTGTTGGGTGTTTCGCCACCTGACTGCGCGCACTCTATAAGACGCGCCCCGGCATGACTTTCTTCCACTGTATGCACACTTGAGCTTATGCTCGCTACCTGGCATTCAGACTACCTCCGTACCTCGCCATTTGGGAGGCACGCCTGCCCCGTCGGCGCTTCGGCGCCCTCTCGTGACCAGTTTGCGCGTTGCTCCCAGTCGGGATGCAACACTATGGCGCGCCCTTTTATCCTTTTGGGGTTTTTTGTGTTTAGGAGCCTTACACTCTGCTCTTTATCCCCTTTTTGTTTTTTTCTATATTATTTCCCCATTCTTATTATACGTCGTGGGATACATCTGTCATGCATACTTGGGTCCTGCCAAAAACCATTACATCTCGTAACATTAGGTAGCTTAGTTTCATTCCTATATTTAATATTTAGGCCGCACAAGGAGGTTGGGAACCTTTTTGAGCCATTCCCTGTTTTTCCTTTCCACTGTCACTCCAGATTTGCTCAATTAGGACTTCGGGCCAGGATATTAGTAAATTGTAATGCTGCAGTGCTCCACTGTTTAAAAGCACAATCAAAATATATCTGACTTTGACGATCTAAGCTATGCTGACCAACGGTTCATGTATGACAGGAAAACCCAACAAAGGTCCAGAACAGAATTTGCAATACCAAATGCAGCCAAGATTTCTTCATGATTGGAAAATGGTTGAGGATCCTGATAAGCCATGTCCATTGAAAGATAATCTTCATCCTCACAGAATGAAGGTCTAACTCAAAGTAATGATATGTTACACATGCTTAGCATTCCCTAGTATTGTTTCTAAAGACTGATTCTATTTATGGCTAGTCTATTTATGGTGAGGACTAAAACCTCAGCAAACACTTAGCTACAGCTAAGGCTAATTAATGGAAATCTGAGCATGATTCGTTTACTGAATATCAAGATGCGGAGCTGCAAAAGAACACAGGAGCGATATTAAAGTGCACTGAAATCTGCATCAATACACCTAGCTAATGACCATGTCTCGCCAGAGTGTGTCAAGCTATGAATCCCTACACTGTTCTCAATGAGCTACGCGATTGGCTCGGACAGACTGCATTGGCCACTTTAAGGTAAATACATTAACGCAAATGAAATGAAGTACACCCTAAAAACTGGTGTAACAGAAACCAGTAGACAATGAGCAAACCTATGTCTAAACCTATGAGTCGTTTGATGGAAAAATCCAAATTCCTCAGCCGACTTTGATCGAATGTGATACATTGCCACATGGTCGAGCTGAGATTTTTACAATAGAACTTTCCAAACACCATCCACATCTCAGTGACAGATAAAATACCAGCCTTGCACATTTGATCTTATTGAGCCAGACATGGATGCAGTTGTACACCCAAGGATTGTGGTCTTTTTAAACCAAATATCTAAATGTCTAAGCTCTATAGGATTTTATTGGGAAGTGTCTCCTGCAAAATGTGGAAGAAGTAAAACATCACACCTAATAATTCCTGATCAGTGCACCCTTGTGATTTAGTTTTAAATACTGTACTGTGTTTTTCCTGGCTGTTAGATGTGGCCAAAATTATTATTCTTATTATAAAATCATGTTATTTTTGAACTATTATGGTTAGATACTGTAGCGGGAGGAAGGTAAGCAGAGTCTAATACAGGGGTCATATATACCTTGGGGACCCCTCATCAGAGTCGGAAGGGAAAGAAGAAGAAATTTTATCTTTGCATCACTGAGCAATAGCTGGAAGTTTTGCTTTGCATAAGTAACAGTGCAACAAGAGATGGAAACTAGGAATTAAGGTTTAGAGTGACCCCTGTTCTCTGGAACTCCAAATGTAGCTAATTCCATGCAGAGTCACATTTATTTACATAGTGGTCTTTAAAAAGGATAATGGTCTTAGAGCAACTTTTGCGCTTCAGTTATTTCATTTCTAATCACAAATTGAGCATGGTGACAGTGGCAAGGAAAAAACACCCTAAACACTGTTGGAACTAGATTGAACATATGTGTCTTATATTTACAGGGCCAGATATCTATTACAAATTCTATCTAAATCTTTATAAATTTCAGCCAGCTGTACTTTCAAAGGTTGGACTCAATGTAGGACTAAGTTGTGTAGATCTACAACTAGCACATATAGTCCTTGTATTTACCCTTTATCACTTACACAGTGTCACCACTGCTCTGTAAATTATTCACCCAATTCTTAAGCCATTGTCTAGGGCAATACGTTTATCCTATTTTGGGGTGAATTATAGTCGTCTGTTGACATTTTAATTGCTGTATTTCCTCCCATAGCTGTACTGGAGGCAACTAAGTATGTTTGAGGTAGGACAAAATAGCAGTGCAGGGTCTGAAAAAATGTATATTCATGATAAGGTGATTAAAGCATAACATTCAGGGTAAAGTAATGTTTCTTTATTTCTTTTACATTTGCTGGAGAGAGTTGCAAAATGATTTGAAGACAAAATTGATGACCCCAGGGTCAAATAAAGTGCCACTTACGTCCTTAAACTGTGGATTTGTCTTCGTTGACATACCACTAACGTACTTCTGTGACCACGTCATACAAACATCATACAAACTGTACATTCATATGCTTTCAAATAATAATTAATCATATCTGTCACAATATTTAGAACCATAAACTTTATTCAATAAATGTACACAGCACTCAGGAACTTTCATTGTTATTTTCAGCGCAGTAATTACGCACATTCCAAACACATTTCTCTCCCTTGCCCACTCACACACACGTTGATTATAATACGCATGTTACAAACAATAGAGAAATATAAAAAGATTGCAAATTGCATACTGAAGACCATTAAAGTGTCAGCCTGGGTAAATAGGCCGTGTGGTTAGAGGTGAATGGGGAGGGTTATCAAAGTTTAGAGTTTGAGGGGGCTGAGAGCTTGTTGAGGGCAGCAAATGCCTGAGGGAAGAAACCGTCAAGGCGTCGTATGTCGCCAGTCCTGATGGAGTGCTATCATTTCTTGTTTCTGCTCGTTGCTCCTCTCATATATTTTCTTTAACCTCCACAGTTTTATAGTCAGCACATTGCTTGAGTAAGATCTTGTGTGATGCTACTAGAAGGATGAGCTGTTCTGCTACCATCTCAGTATTTATTTGTTTGGGCTGCAACCAATGATGTGCATTTCTTTAGTGTGTAAAAATCCTATTTTTCTGGATCGGATGATCTCATCAAAGCATTTCCCCACCATGGGGAATATCTAAAATATTTGGGAACAGCAATGATGATGGATTTGTAGCGCTTATGCAAATCTAGGAAAGTATTATTGGTGTATTGCCGGTCAACCCTAAATATCTGAGTGAAGTTTCTGCATCATAATGTTCTGCTTTTTATTTCAATGAGCTAAATATTAAAAATCACTCAAATAGGCCTTAATAGTCTCCTATAATAATTAATATGAGATGTATCATACTGGTTAAACACACATCCAGCAGTCAGTAGATGATGGAATAGAATTTGTACATTTGTCATCAGATGATAAAAGATCTCCAGGAGGAGGCAGGCAGCACGGTTAATTGGTAACTGAATGGTTGGCAGTGATTGCGTGATACTTGATAGGATACAACCCTAGGAATGAAAGAGTTGTCTATAATGAAATTAGTAAATGAATACGGTTAATGTGCGTGCAAGACAAAATAAGGAAACTACTTGGTGTGTGGATTCTAACAATCCAGGCGATGAGCACAACTAATCATAATGTCTGAGAATGCTTTAGCCATAGAGAATTTTGAGAAAGATGAAGGGTTCCATCTGTATAGAGCAGAATCCATTACACAGTTCAAAATGGAGAATTCATTATTCATATTGAATATTGGCAGAATCTCTGGGCAGAGGTGCAGGCCTTTAAAGCTGTCAGGTGTTTCCTCCTTTAATTTTGGCCAACATGTTGACAGGTCCCCAACTGAAGAGTATCCATACATTATCTTTCGTTTAATCCACACGGGGGCATGGGCCAGTTGGTGCCACAGGCCAGTCGATGCCAGAAACAATCACCATTTACCAATCACTCCAAGGGCTCACACAAACAGTCACATACTAAGTCACTTTAGCATGCGTGTCTTTGGATTGCGGGATGAAACCAGAGCACCCGGAGTAGAGGGGTGGGAAGACCCAAACCAGGACCTTCTTGCTGTGAGGCAGCGGTGCTAGCCATCGTGCTCTCATCCATAGCGACTTACAGATGATACAATCTTACAATCCAAGTAATTGTAGGTTAAGGGCACAGGGGCCTAACAGTGGTAGATTTGTACCGTTCCAAAATCCAGCATCTTAACTGCTAGGTCACCATGTCTACTTAGTGGTTAAAGTGCTAGACTGTGGATCACAAGGTCTGTGGTTCAAATCCCACCTCTGCCAATCTGCCACTGTTGGGTTCTTGAGTAGGACTCATTACATATGTGAGGATTTCATTCAACTGCTGAGTTTAAATCGCATTACAAAAGGAAATACTTTCAAAGTCTGCTGCAGCCTCCACAAGTGCATTCTATTCCATAGCTGGTCTCAACAGAAATGTAGATCTGTCCATGTTTGATGATTCACTCTTTAAAATGTGAAGTAGGACAGCAGTAATGTAACATCCCCAGGCTCTTGGCTGATGGAATCCTTGTTTCTAGTGTGATTGCACAGAAATACAGTATATGCAGGGGAAAGAGGAGATGTCATTGAATGGAGGGCAGTGAATACAGCAGATCAAGAGAAGCGTATTGATACTAATGTTATAAATAATCCTAGCTTGCTGCCATAACCTCTGAGCTGCAGTGTAATGAGAAAGAAATGGGAAATCATACTGAAATCATTCTATTACACACACATGCTCAGATTATCAGCCTGATGATTTGAGTGATTGATGAAACTCTCAGCTTTTTTTTTTCCTCACAGCCGGTCTTGCACTACACGCGCACACACACACACACACACACACACACACACACACACACACACACACACACACACACACAAAGCCACAGTATCTTTGTGTATCTTACTCAGCACGAAAACTGAGTCTCGTATCTAATAGAGATCCATCGTGTCCACTACAATTGACAATGTCATGCTGAATCGGCTTTCCGATCTTCCATTGCTATCGTATTCGCAGCACATAACAAACACCATCCACTGTTTCTTACTGACAATAAAGTGCCATTATAGCTAATGTAGGCTTGCGTTTTGCATAATCATGATGCATGATGTATGCATCTTTCATACAGAACGTTTTCTAGGTCTTTATGAATTATTCATTCCAATCTGACTTTGATGCATCATATACTGATATTTTATTCATTCAGTGGAACTGGTACAGTATCTCTTGCTCTGTCTTACCTTACTAAGTAACCAATACATGTCTCATTATCATTCTTTCAATGAGCTTTTCCACTGTTTGTTCAAAGATAAAACTTCTCCCACTCATAACGCTCGTATGTAGAGAACACAGTACAGAGCAGATTGCTAGTCTATTCTATAGGAAGTGTGTCTAGTTTGTGTGGAAATGTAGTGCAGGTGGGTATATGGAGGAGGGCACCATTTATAAGAGAGATTATGCATTCTGTATATGGTTTGACATTACATGGGCAGAATAACTAATATATTTACTAATACCTACCTGGGTGCCTCTTAAACATGACAATTAGTTCACCGTTCTCAAATGGCCTCCGCAGTCACCAGATCACAGTCCATTGGAGCACCGGTGAGATGTGGTAGAATGAGAGATTTGCATCATGGATGTGTTGTGGACAAATCTGCAGCAACTTTGTGACATGTCAAAATGGACCAAAATTTTTGAGGAATGTTTGAGGAATGTTTCAAAGCAAGGCATTCATGAAGACACAAAGGGTCCAACCCAAGTCATCTATGTACACTGCTTACAAAAATTAGGGGATATTTTGTTCGGAAATATTTTAAAATTTGTGAGCTGTACATTTCCCAGTTAGTGCGTTTAATGTGACACTAGATTAAATCAAATCAAATCGGGACAAACATTAACCTGGTGGATTATGATGGATTACCAACTATGGATCTTACGAACTTAAAAAA
Organism: Parotocinclus haroldoi; assembly: GCA_034779995.1. Classification (NCBI taxonomy): domain Eukaryota; kingdom Metazoa; phylum Chordata; class Actinopteri; order Siluriformes; family Loricariidae; genus Parotocinclus; species Parotocinclus haroldoi. The sequence continues at coordinate 6,779 of JAUZST010082073.1, read as the reverse complement.
GATGCTTTGGAGCAGTTTAAATGGCCAGACATGATATACATGATATATATATATATATGTATATGTATATGTATATGATTTTTATTCATATTTAATATATAATATTTATGTTGTAGAAACCATAACAACACAACCAGCTCCTTAATTCAGCACTTAATGCCCTTTTTATCAGTTCAGCGTACCATGTAGGTGCACTTTGTAGTTTCATCTGTTGTTTGGCATACTGTTAGCCCTCTTTCACCCCATTCTTCAATGGTCCAGACTCCGACAAATGCATACAGGAAGTGATGCGTGAATTTGGTAGTTTGTATTATGCAACGGCCCCGGTTCATGCTTTCTACTATGAGGTTGTGTTTTCCTGAGCTGTAAGTGCTGTCTGCCTCTCACTTACTATCCATGTCCGCCGTATCCAATTCAGTGTCCCAGGGGATCCTGGTCGGTTCGTCAGCATAGGTGCAAGGGCGGAAACCAATTCTGAACAGGGCACTGTGCAGCTTATTGAGGGGCACATATACATGGAGAAATGCACTAGCTCACACCGGGATGCTTTAGTGATGCCAGTTGACCTAATTAATGTCTAGGAAAACCTACACAGACGCAAATAAAGTAGAGTTAAAAGCAATTTTTGCATACCTCCCAGCCAAACAAATTTAAATATCTTCAATGACCTTGGTCTAAATCAGCATGAAACACGATGAAGCACTAACTATAAATGGGACATCATAGTAAGAGAGTCTTTATACTAAAAGGCTGAGGGTTCATGACCTGGCATTTAGAAAAGATGTAACATATCTCCTTCTATACATTTCTTTCTCCATCTCTTAATTGCCTGCAATCAAGGAGATACTGCTGCCAAAAATGTAATCCACTTCCTCTTTAAAGATGGGTAATGTCTATTTCTACACCATGTATTCAGCAACCATCATTGCATTTATCCTTCTCCTCAAAGCTATTTCAATTAGTATTTTTCCCAGAGGCATAAATAATCGCATATTTATCGAGAACTCTCGTGCGCGCACACACAATCATGCTCATAGCGTCAAGACAGAGCATGAGGGTTTGTGAATGTGTGTACCATACTGTTCTAGCACACCATTGTTAGCGGATGGCAGGGGCAGCTACATATCTGAATTCTCCTTAAAAAATTCCTTTCATCCTTCCGTCTTCCCTCCTCTTCAGACTTATCATAAAACAGCAGAGAGCAGAGAACGTTTGAAGAGCATTTGTCAAATTTGACTGAATTTACTTGTGTGTGTGTGTGTGTGTGTGTGTGTGTGTGTGTGTGTGTGTGTGTTTTAGTTTCACAGTGCTTTAAATGCTTCTAATTTACATGTATTGAAATGGAAATTAGATCACTTAATCAACACATTGTTCCTGTCATTAAAGCCTGAAAGGGCTCTGATGAGGTATCAATAAAAGATGCACGGCACACTAAAACAGATAAAGTGCTTGCTTATCCAAACACTCTGTCTTCCCTGTGGTGCCGTCACGATAAAGCTCTTTAAAAATGAAGAATGGGAACATCCTACATGATTTTGAGTGCCGTAGGTGCTTTTCTTCTGTCAGCTAATTATTTGGTTTGTTCAGATGTATGCCAAAGTCCAAAAAAGTCATTTCACCGCTCGCAGTGACGCAAATAAGCACATTGATCACTGTTGTTCTTTTTTTACAGCGTCTCCCCTGTTCTCTTTTCTCCTGCTGCTGCCCCCTGTCTTCGTTTAGCCTTCTTCCCATCATCCTTCCACATTAAATCCAGTGTCCCTGACCCCCCTCTGTTTTTCCATCGTGCCTTGGTTTATCTTTCTTGCTGTGCTCCAGTCCGTCCCTTGTCATTCTTTGCTCTCTCTCAGCTTGTGTCTTGATCTTTCTGCCGTCTTGTCAGTTTGGCTTATTGAGTGTCTGACCTCCTACTACTATTCTATCTCCTTTTTCTTTCAGCCATGAACAAGCATCTGCCTTCTTGTAGCTCTATTAATCAGTGAGATTGTCAAAATTTAAAGCACGTCCATGCACAATCACAAATGCTTGTTTAAATATTGGTCACTAAAACATCAGTTTGGTGACACTAAAATTGCTTCTAAATTGCTTCTTGGGGACAAAGCAATGCCACGGGGGGGATATTTTCCCCAAGAGTTCCTTTGAAATTGCATAATGTGATGTACCTGTACATGGTGGTCAGTTTTAAAGTTAAATAAATCAATGTATGAAAAACACTTCCAGTTCCTTGCATATTTAGTCAATACTGGTGTGCTGCAGTATACTATATTGAATTAAGTACACTTTATAGTATGGTGTTTGAGCAACATAGCATGCAGTTCCACAGTGTATTGTAAAAAGTGATGCATACCTTTAGTTGTCAATGTCATATAAATGTTATTTAATATGCGTTTTTAATGCATTGAAAATCACAAGACATCAACCAGATAAATTGTAGTTCTTTAACTTCCTTGTTTACATACATTAGATAATAAAAATGGTTTCTATTAGGCTGTGCTGCTGTATGAAACAGGAAATATACAGAGGTAATCCTTTTTGGGTTTTAAAGGTCATAGGCAGAGTTTTGTACTCTGTGCATAAAAGGTAGCCAGTGGGCATAAAAGGCAGACCGTTTACTTGTATGGGTCATTACTTGTAAATTCACAGAATAGTCATCATGCTCTGGGGTAAGATTAGCGACCAATTCCACTAGAATTTAAAACGAGTTAATTAGTGTAAGACTTTCTTGAACACACTCGACCATCTTGTGTTACTATGCTATTGAGTGATCTGGCTGTGCTGAAAAGTACATCTTCGCAATTTGAAATGTGAGTGAACACTGTTCACTGAGAATGGCCAATTATAGGATTAGTGGACTAGAACATAACTTTGTCTAACACCACAGTTTCAAAATTGGTAGCGGTCCGTCAAATAATATCCAGAACCCAAACGGTCAGTGTGCCTAACTGATGTCTTTAAAGTTACATTAAAACCTAATGGTCAGTGGAATTAAATCCTGCAGTAGCGATTCACAAAGTATAACGTGACATTTTGTAGCGCTACTCAAGTCTGTTCTATAAGCAATAAACTTTTCCATACAATGAGCAACTTCACAGATCAAGAACTACACAGAATTATGAAAGGTCAGCTGCTACCTGGGGTGTATCTAACTTATCTTACAATAAAATAAAAGTGCCAGACAAAGCCACAAGCAGGCAGCACAATAGCTGTTAGCTTTATAGCCACTGGACATAGGAGACAGGATTTCATTAAATGAAATTGCCCCTAATGGATCCCAGCTTGAGCTCTGTCTTTGCCATTGTGCTGATCTGGCTTAAATTATTTTTCATTATGAGCAACAGAGGAGTGAAAAATGAGTCAAGTTTTTTTTTTGTGTAGTATCTAAAACTGACATTAATAGGTAAAGTATGTACTGCTGAAAATTAGTGGATCACAGAGCAAAAAAGGATCCAGCAGCCTTTGAGTAGAGCTCATTCCACTTAATTCCAACCTGTGATGGTGAATTGGGGCTTGTGGTTAAGTTGCCTGCTGGGTTTCACTCGGACCAGCTGTGCTGGATCTATTTTACTATATGATCATAGAGCTAAGGGACTGAGAGTGGACTGTGCTAAGTCCTACTCTCTGTGTGCAACATGCACAAAGGGCTTAGTAGGTCAGGCAGAGACTGACCTTATAACTTCAAATGTCAGCTTCCAATGTTTTCGTTTGGCTTACTTGTGGAACTACATCTTCTAATGGATTTTTACTGAGCTAAGCATACACAGGCAAATTAAATCCTCTCACGTACCTCATCGATGTTCTCCTTCGACCTGAAAATCTGTAGTATACATACTGTAGGACCCACTGAGCATCAGCATACTATCCTCTAATTGTTGTGGGTAGTATAGAAATGTCAATGTGTGTTTATATATAACGAGAGTGCCACACATTGACTGTTCAGTAGGGTCACCGATGCTGAACCTCCCTGACAACGATGGGGCTGGGACAGGATCAGATTGTCCAGCAGTCTAGAATTTTTGTACGCAGTGTTTATATAAACTGAATCGTATATATGAAATTCCAATAATACACATAAATAGAAATTCATCAGAAACTGTACTTTGAATTTTTATATTTCCCAGGCATGTGATAAGTAGTACAGGACTCTGCTGTACTGTAATGCTCTAAATGAGGAGGTCAGCAGAGTATGCTGTAGGGGGTCACATGGTAGGAGTGATGAACGCTGGGTGTATTAGTATGTAGTTAGGAAAAGCCATGGTTGAAACAATTTCTTTTGTTCTTGACTTTCAATACATTATTAAATAAATGTAGTTTAATCTAAGTGTGATTTTTAAGGTAGGTTACATGAATAACTATTGCTTAATACTAGTGTTTAATACATAGTATATACACAGCTCATAAAAATTAGGGAATAATATATACACAGCATTGCCCACATTTTAATATGCTTAAAACACTTAGCTTAACACACAGCTTATTTTATAATAAAGTCTGGACTGTCTCATGTACATTTTCGGATAATGTAGGATGCGTATCATACAGTGTGTGGCTTGCAAAGGAAAAAAAATCAGAGTATAGTTTCTGCTATATGTGTGGTTGTATACATCTATATTTACGTGTATTCTCAGATCCACCATACAGTCCAAAAATGGTAAATCACACCATCATGAAATGGGGACTAAAGGTATAATAAGCTGATCGTTATAAGGGCAACATTCTTTCAGCCATCTCTAATGCTCGGAAACACTATAAACTTCCCAGTATGCAACAGCAGTCCATCAGGATTGGGTATTTAAAAGAAAGTTAATAAATCACCTCACAGACAGTGGAATTTAGTGGGGGTTTTTTTACATGTCTTTGGGCCAAAATAAAATTATGGCCAGATGACTGGGGCTAAGCATCTCCAAAATGACAAGGTTTGAACCTAGCAAGAGTGGGCTCAGGATGGAAAAAAATGAATTAGTGACAAGGTGTTAGTCGCTCCAGGCTCTTTGATGCGTGAGGGCAAAGAAGTCCATCCAATCTGGTCCAAACTGACAGGCTACTGTGACACAAATATTTCATGCTGGCTAAAGGGGAATTGTGTGACAAAAAGACAGATTACTAACCCCTGTTCCCCTGTCGCAAGCACCTACAACGGTCTTGCAATTGTTGGACCTAGATTTCGCTTGTTCTCAGTTTGGTTAAGCTTCATTTTAGGTCAGTAGAGACTGGCTGTTTTTATAATGGAAAAAGCACATACATTTTATGATCATTTCATTTTATTGGCCAGCCGTAGCACAGGGATTCCTCTGCCCCCTCAGCAAGGATGTATTTTCACATAGCACATCTTATTTTATCTTTGTATCTCTTTAAATTGTATATTTTGTAAACAAATTGTATGATTTACTGCCTCCAACTGATAGAAGTTTAATAAGGCAGTCATGCTCCTGATTAGATTGATAGATCAACCAATCATCATAAACAAAGCCATGCTTCAAAGCCAGACAAACGGTCCAATAAATGCCGGAAATGTTATTGTTTATTTATTTATTTTTGCTGTGCTGAAATGGACCTGCCCACATTGCATTCGCTGCTCGTAAAAGCGCATGAGAACATAAAAATATTAAAAGCCACTTGTCCAGTGAGTCTTTTGTCCTTTCTTTTTACTATCCTTTTGACACACGTTTGCTCCATTGGCACTCAGAGACACAAAGTATGTGTCTGTTAGCGTTTCAGAGCGGATTTAGCAGGCTGTCCTGTTTACAGGGATTTTATTGAGCGAATAAAGGAGTACTGCAGTGAGAAGGTTGATCATTTGTTTCACTAGCACACTGGATTTTGCCAAGATTGATTAATAATATAGGCAGTTTGGTAAACACCTTATTTTTGAATTTTAATGAAACTTAAGGAAGTGTAATCTTAAAGCAACCCCCTGCAGGCTAGGTGTAGGTGTAGAATTAATTAACTACAGTAATCATTATGTCAATGAAAAGTCCTCAGAAGGATAGAAAGATGTTTGAGTGTGCTAAGCTTACATAGCTACTTTATCAAAGTCAGAAAAAATATGCAGATGAAGTATCTTTTCATGTACTGATTAATTGCACAATGAAAATGTTCCCCACATGCTTGTTTATGGCAGGAAAAAATAATTCATCCTAAACATTTTATAAGGTTTACATATATGCAAAATCAAGAGGATACAAGAATGACAGATCAAACCTGTGGCCTGGGAGCGACAAGTCTGGACTGACCTTCTCAATGGATTGACAATTAAAAATATAACATGTGGCCACAATGTTCCTCTCTTTTTACACCCATGAGAACCTGCATTAAATGCTTTTAGTCTGCTCGAAATTCCCAATGGATTTTTTTATTTATTTGTACCAGGTCTGTCTCCTGAAAGAGAATGCTATATAAGCAGATAAATTCTACTAAGGAATTCAGATTCTGCCTGGGCTGTTAGTTTAACATAATTAACTGTTACTTAGCTCTCTGTCTCTCTCAAACATCTGCAATTTACTTCCCTACCACAAAGTGGTTTGGTGAAAATTGCATCACAGAGACTGCAAAATTGATCAAGTTGCTAAACATATTGCATTTGACTATGGGAAAGTTCTGGTTTAACTTTACCTCAGTTATTGTACCCCTTGCAAAAGTGGCCACATATAATTATTTTACATCATAACTAATAAAAGTCCCAAATATTACACTTACATTTGCAGAACATCCCTGCTTATGGAATCATACCAAAATTGAATAATTTATAACAATTAGTATCTATCTATATATCTATCTATCTA
>JAUZST010082062.1:0-20432 GCA_034779995.1 Parotocinclus haroldoi | reverse complement strand
ATAGATAGATAGTTGGAGGGAGTTGGAGTTACATGTTATTTAAGTGTTCCCTTTACTTTTTTGGTGTGTGTGTGTATGTGTATACATTTACAGTATTTAGCAGACACCCTTATCCAGAGTGACTTACAACAGTCTTACAATCCAAGCAATTGTTGTGGATTAACAGTCTTGCTCAGAGACCCAACTGTGGCAGCTTGGCAGAGATGGGATTTAAACCCTGGACCTTCTGTTTCATAGTCCAGTGTTTATAAGTTTATAAGTAGCGTTTCACTTTAAATTACGAAACAGCTTCTTTGCTCACACCCCCTTAACCTTCCCCCCCCCAATTTTCTCTGCATGTCATTGAATGGTCTTTATAGACTTGATTGTTGTTGTTGATTAGTAGGGGTGTGATTAACATTGCAAAAATGTCATGATGTGCATTTGAGAGATTCATCACACCTCTCTCCTAACCAGACGAATGAATTATTGACCAGGAGGGATCTAGAGTAACAGTGAAACAAATTGGGCACAAATCAGAGCTGATGAAACGTGTCCACTGTTGTAATGTTGCTGTGACTCTGATAGCGTTCTATTAACCAGACCAATATCAAAAGGCAAAAACAGACTAACTTCTTAAATGGCCATGCATAATGACTATTATTGTCAAATGTATTGTATTGCTGAATAAACAAAACAAAACATATATATTTCCTCCAAGAGTGAAGCTGCTTGTTTGTGTACAGTCCTCATTTCTATTGTCTCTGGCTGATCCAGAACATTGATTGCCACGTTGTACGAGGCCAGGATAATGATGATAACAATAATGATGCATAGACGGCAAGCTAGCCCATCTTTGCAGTGACTCCTGGTGGTTTCTTCTGGCTAGTAAGGGAAACACACGGGTACTACTAGCCATATCGGTGCGAGGGAAGGCTGGACAAAGAGGGGAACCAAGGGCGATGTGGGGATGAATTAACATGTCTCAATGCTATGGCTTAACAGAGAGAACCATCATTCAAAACACATTTTATAAGCCTAATGGAAAAGTGCTGATATGGCAACCCAAAGGGTTTGAACAGCCAAGTCTACACTTACATTGTTTCTGAGAGACAGGTTCATTTGTTTGGCAATCCAGAGCTGGTGAAGAGTTTATGGAACTGATATCGAGTTTGTATTGAACAGACGTGATTAAAATTATGCAAAAACAACACTGTCATGTCTAGTGCACTGCAAAATCATCCATATGAAAAGAAAGCACCGCAAAGAGTACACAGAAGTCCAGATAGCCCAATTCCTCCTTGGGGTAACACTAGTGGGGAAAAAAAACCACGAGAAAACATTACCCTTTGATACTTTATCTGGCCAAGAGTATGATACAAAAACTGTCCAGTTCTGGCAGCTCGGTGGGTAGCACCAATGCCTCACAGCAAGAAGGTCTTGGGTTCAGTCCCAGGGTGGAATGGCCTGGGTCCTTTCTGTGTGGAGTCTGCATGTCCTCACGGTGTCTATGTGGGTTTATATAATATATAGATATAACGGTGTGCTCCCTAAATTGGATGGATATATATATATATACACACACACACACACACACACACACACATATATTGTGCATAGGTATAACACTGTTTCAGTGAAGTGACCACTGACGTCGATGTTAAATACGCCGAGAGCAATGTTATGCTGCTGCATTTTTATTAGATTTATTTGCAAACACAACAACGAAACAAAATTGTGCTAAAAGCCAACATGCAAAGCAGGCAGCCTAAAACATCATGACGTTTTTTGCCAGATCGCCCACTCTTAGTTTGTTTTATTGTGCAATCATCAGACTATTTTGGATCTGTGAATTACTGCAGGGTGTTGCGATCCGGTTTGACATTTGTGAAGAGGGTGTTTGTGTGACTGAAGTACATTTGAAGCATCTCGCCAAACCTCTTTCAGTAATGTGTTGCTCCACAAGAGCTGATTTAATAAAATCGAATTTGATTGGGGAGAAAAAAAATTAGACGTGACTAAACTAAAGACGTGAGAAAGGACTGGCTTGAGCTGTTCCTTTCAACAGTCGCACGCTTGTAAAATTACGCTGTAGTTACATGGATGGTGTACTATTGTGAAACAGAACCACATGGCTGTGAAACTGGAGGAGCACAAATACTGAAACGTTATTTGCGGTGCTGCTAAATTTAAATCCCAAGTCTATGGGGAGCATTCTTTTTGGCACCATAGTGGATTTCACCTTTGGGTCTACTACAAAAAGCAGATGCTGGATAATGAAAATTGGCTCTGACTTGGTATTAGAAATGGGCATTCCCAAATCATGAACACACAAGCATTTATGTCTAAAGCTCTTTAAAATGCTTTAAATTGTAGTTAATGATAGCATTCTGTCCCTCACCCGGTAACCCTATACAAACGATGGACCATGCGCGTTTTTTGTGCTTTAAGTCAAATTCCTTATGATATTTATCATTAATTAGAATGAACTGTGTGTAAAATCTGGATGTAATATGCATCACACCTACATCAGCAGACATAAAATGACCAACAAACAAACGTCACGTGGGACAAAGTTATTCAGCAGGCGATAATGAATGGTATTGCTAATGCCAGAGCACACAAATGCATGACACGGCATGTTCCTGTAATTGCCTGATCATTGGCTTGCTCAATAAGCAGCATTTTAAGAGTGATTGTGCAAGCTATGTGGCATAGCTAGCAAGCTAATAGCCCCAGGTATCTGAATGACAGTTTCCAAACGATCCATTATGATACCGTTAGCAGCGTTGGTAAAGGTGGGTAAAATAGTTAGTGCCTGAAGTAATTGTATTTGCCTATGAAAAAAATTTTTTTTAACACTTCTGTGCCAGTTATTATTTGGCACCCCTGCGTGTAACAGGCTTAATGATGTCATGTTGTCAGTGCTGAGGGACTTCACTCTGTACTTCAACAGTAGAGGATGAATGATGAGAAATTAATGCACAACAAATGACTGTAAGCACTGCAGCAGGTCAAAGCAGACATCTGTTCTAGAACTTTAGATGACAACTGTATGGTGACAGAAGCAGTCTGCGTCGTCAAACATGAGCTCGTTTGCCTGAAGTGTCTAATTTCACAGGAGAATCCGCACATCTCCGGCACTACAGACACCATGAACCCGTTCTTTCATGGGGCAGGCTGACAATGATTTGATGACAACAGTTACAGGGTCCAAATTATGTGACTTTTTATGATTATTCTATGTTGATTCTTGCACAAATCTTATTTTATTTATATTAGATGCTATCCCAGATGGTAATTAGACTATACTGTATTGTAGAACCATCAAAATATACAATATATGCTATGTTGTAAGACTCTGACTATGCTATGCTATGTTTTAAGAAGCTGACTCTGTAGTTCTGTAAGAATCTGTAGTTCCTCCTATCTGAATGATCCAGAACCAAACCTACTTCTTGTAAACTATATGTAGAATGCATTAAAGTAGATATGGAAAACTGTCCACATTCATAAAGTTTCTTGGTGCTAAGAGCTGCTCCTAGTGGCGAAATTTTATGAAAAACCTTAAAGCTAAAGCTCAGCGCTCCTAAGGTAAAAGTATAGTAGGAGGAGTTTTGGAGGCTTGGGGCAAATAGTAAAAAGATGACAAGGCAAAGAAAAAGATCTCTAAACACTGTATAACATTGAGTTACTCAAACGCTACCACTGAGAAGGTGCAGGATAAATGTTAAGCTTATTGAAGATGCACTCGCATCTCCTAGCTAGAGCAACGATGCCGTAACACCCACAATTACTTCCTGGATTCCTGGTCACTACAGGTTAACAGAGAGTTGCTAGAATCTCTATATTGCTAATTTCACTCAAAGAGCTGATTTGGCAACCCAGAGTGTTTGAACAACCAGACCGACACTGCGTACTAGTCCTGCTCCTGTTTTCTCTGATTGACACAAGGCTAAACAACCAAGAGAGTCAGGTTTATAGGACTCCTGTACTCCTCCATCTTCATTTGTTCATTTGTTACACAAATAATTTCTCATTATATGGAACTGGTTTGCAGATTTTATGGACATAATGCAATATTTAAAATTGAGCAAAGACCATGTTGTCATGTCTAGTGCAAAGCAAATTTGTTCATCTACAATAAAAGGAAGTGCCCCGGAGAGTACACAGAAAGCCAGATAGCGTAAGGTCCACGTATGAGTACAACAGTGGTAAAAGAAAATCCATGTGAGAAAACCTTTGTTGGAAAGTTGTCGCTGACTCTGAAGCAAGTAAAGGGAACACTGAGGGTTTCCGAACTCCACAAACAAGCATCGGTAAAGGAGATCAGCAGTTAATCAATCCCACCTCCGAATACGTTCCATGCAATAAAGTCCTTAATAAAGTCTAAATGGCAATAAAGCAGTTCTTAAAGTGAGAAATTCTATTTTGTATATATTCATCTTTCCCCTTATATAGTGTTTTTTTGCAGGCCTTTTTTGTATTTAGTTTTTTTTTTGTATTGCCCTTTGTCTCGTATGTCTTTCCGTCATGTCATGCTGACACCGACACTTTGATGTTTGCGTTCTTGTAATCTGTGTTACTGTCAAAACCACGGCCACCCCCAAACTGCAGTGAATGAGCACACACCACACAGTGCTACAGCAAGGATGATAAATGTGGTGGTGGATTCCTGCAAGACTTAATGTGGTTAGAATTTGAGTGTGCCAGAAACTGCATAAAGCCCAGTCAGTAATAATCAGATTTACACACAAAATTTCGCCCCAAAAACTGATTACTTTCTATTAAAATTCAGCAGTAAATGACTGCAGTATGCCGGTGCACAAACCTGCTTCTTGTCAGAGCTGCACATATTGCACAAGGATTTTGCCTGTTTATCCTCAAAATACGGTGCTCGCCTACCAAATTCTGTCACGGAATATTTTTATTAAGATTAAGCTTAATCTGGGAATGTTATGCATTCTTTTTCTCTGAACAAATAGTTTTTTTTACTCATGTGATATGTTTTCTGCTCAGGGTTGCTGTCGTTGAAAGAAAGTTTAATGGAGTCAGTTTGTGCGTTATCCTTAAAACAAAAGAGAAGGCTCTTGTTTTATTGCTCACCACTGTCTAATCATGTAACTCGTATCTGGAAGAAACTGTCGTAAAAGTAGGTAAGACCGTGATGACTGGAGTTCCCAAAACGCAATGGAAATGGTCGACAAATAATTCTGCTAGGAAGGTAGTGAGGTGAAGGTAGAGGACTGCGGTAGCCAAGCGGTTAAGGTGCTGGACTGATGGTCCTGGGTTCAAATCCCACCTCTGCCGAAGATGCCATAGTTGGGTCTTTAATCCACAATTGCTGGAGTTGTAAGAGTTGTAAGTCGCTCTGGATAAGGGTGTAAATGTTGTGTTGTGGGACTGTGGTACCCTGGTGGTTAAGGTACCGGACTATGGCCCAGAAGATCCAGGGTTCAAATCCCAACTCTGCCACAGTTGGGTCCCTGAGCAAGGCCCATAACCCACAATTGGATTGTAAGACTGTAAGTCGCTCTGGATAAGGTAAATGCTAAATGCCATAAATGTAACAAGCGTAACTAAGCAAGTGAGCATAATGTTGAAAAGCACTGTGGGCAATGTAGTCAGGCATTTACTGAAATAAAAATGCAAATCAAAGAGGTTTAAAACAAACAAATCTCTGGTCATCATTTAATGCGTTGGGTCACAAACTTTTTTTAAAAAATTTTTTATACACCCTTTAATTTCAGAAACAAAAGGCAAATGACATATCTGTCATTTCTGGCCCTCTCACTCTGACGTGTGTGAACATGTTTTGCTTCCAAACTCCACTGACATTTATTGTAAACATTTTAATTGATAGAAAATGAACAAAACAAGACCGGTCACGTCACCTTTACAGTGGAATTATTGCAACCGATATGCATAATTTATTTTACATTTTCACTGTGTAATGTCAGTTGCCTTGGTCTGCCCCCTGCAATTGCACCTCCCCACTGATTTAATGAATAACAGAATTATAAATATCAATATTTGTATTGTTCACAGTGGATTTTCCCCCCTTTTTCCTTGGTACTGACACAGTGGCGTTTTGTTAGCAAACCTGAAAAATGATCATAAAATATTTAAAATATCTGTGTATGCTTTAATGCTCTGGTAAAGCCTTTAAACTAGAGGAACGACAGCAGCCTGTGTGTGGAAAAGACAAACGCGCATAGTACACTGCTCACAAAAAAAGGGGCGATATTTAATAAAGGGACATTTCATTTTGCGGTATCCCCTAACTTTTGTGAGCAGCCTATCTTCTCCAGCTTAACAGTCCCTTTGTAACAACACAAAGATAGAAGTTACAACTCCCTAGTGGAAGTGTTTATGAAGGGCAAAGGACATGATTGACTTGCTAATGCTGCTCAATTGCTGTGAGCCTTGTGGAATGTGTGTGATGATTCAGTGTGAAATGACCTGCCTCTGGTGCATTGCTCGGACGTACGGACGCTTCGCTCTCAGCTTGAGTGGCGTGGAGGATGTTGTCAGTAATCACTGTAATATACTGAAGAGGTTTGTTATGCTGAGGCTCGATAGGAGAGGCCGGGCTAATTGAACTTCAGAGATTGCGCTGTTTAAATGGAACAGCAAAAGCGAAAAAGCACCCGGTCACGTCCTTGAGGGGAAAAAAATGGTACCCCCACCCCCTGTGATGAACTTTTCATTCCATCTTCTCGATCTCTCCCTGCATTCTTTCCAACAATGAGTCGGCTTCTCACTTATCCTTTATCTTGTCAATTTTTCTCCTTCTTTCTTCTTCTTTAACATCTTTTTATCAACCCTCTCCATCATAGTCTCTCTCTCTCTCTCAGTGCAAGGACAGAGAAGCAAAAGTGCAAAAGAGATAGAGGGAGAGAAAAACAACAGCACTTCATTTATCAGCAGTGACTGTTATGCAGCAGCTGCTGAAACCATACATCCGTCAACGGTTTTTAAGAGCTGTGAATGATGGATGGTCTCTTATTGATACCTCACTCAAATCAAATACTTTATGATGTTCTGTGTCACACAAGACCTGACACTGGCAGGTTTAAGGTACAAAATGGGGCTGTGTGAAATGACCCTAATTTAATATCCTAATATATGTCATTTCATGCCCCGATATCAAGAGCGTTTTTATGTTATTTTTTTTTTTTTAAATGACTTTATCACATCACTAACGCATTATTATTGCAGTGGTGGTGACAGATGTTAGTAGTGTTAGAGTCCGTCCTCTCCTTTCCAACTCCATTGACGTTTCAAGAGAACATGAATTTCAAAAGAGCAGCGACGGTTGGATTTACAAATGGTGCAATTAAAACCTTTTTTCAGGGTTCAGTGCGAAATGTTCCCATACTCTGTACACTTGCCATTACACTTTTAACTCTCTAGTAAGCAGTAATATAAAACCATTCACACTTGGTGAGAAACGCGCATGATGACGTCACTGAATAACTGACTATTAAATTAGTTGCCAACCATTTTGGATGTCGACTACAGTCGGTCAGTCGTTGGACCCCTAGTTATACAGTGGAGGAAATAATTATTTGATCCTTTTGCTGATTTAGTAAGTTTGCCCACTTACAGAGATAAGTAGAATATCTAAAAGAAAATCCAGAAAATTGCATTGTATGAAATGTATAAATTGATTTGCATTTTGCAGAGAGAAATAAGTGTTTGATCCTTCTAGCAATCAAGACTTGATACTTGGTGGCTAAACCCTTGTTGGCAAGGACAGCAGTCAGACGTAGTTGTTTTGTAGGTTTGCGCACATATCAGGAGGAATTTTGGTCCACTTCTCTTTGCAGATCACCTCGAAATCATCACAATTCCATATGTTTTCTATGGGATTAAGGTCTGGAGACTGGCTAGGTCGCTCCATGATCTTAATGTGCTTCTTTTTAAGCCTTTTCTCTGTCGCCTTGGCTGTACGTTTTGGGTCATTGTCGTGCTGCAAGACCCAGCCACGACCCATTTATAATGTCCTGGTGGAAGGAAAGAGGTTGTCACTCAGGATTTGACAGTAAATGACTCCATCCATTCTCCCATTGATGCAGTGAAGTAGTCGTGTGCCCTTAGCAGAGAAACACCCCCAAAACATAGTTTCCACCTCCATGCTTGACAGTGGGGACAGGGTTTCTTGGGGTCATAGTCAGCATTTCTCTTCCTCCAAACAAGACGAGCTGAGTTAATGCCAAATAGCTCCATTTTTTTTTGGTCTCATCTGACCACAGTACCTTCTCCCAATCACTCTCAGAATCATCCAGGTGTTCATTGGCAAACTTCAGACGGCTCTGCACATGCGCCTTCTTGAGCAGGGGGACCTCGTGGGGACTGCAGGATTTTAACCCATTACGGTGGAATGTGTTACCAATGGTTTTCTTGGTGACTGTGGTCCCAGCTGCCTTAAGATCGTTAACAAGTCCCGCGTAGTTTTAGGCTGATTTCTTACCTTCCTCATGATCAAGGATACCCCATCAGGTGAAATTTTTGCATGGAGCCCCAAATCGAGGTCGATTGACAATCATTTTGTATTTTTTCCTTTTTCTTACAATGGCACCAACAGTTGTCTCCTTCTCACCCAGCGCCTTACTTATGGTTTTGCAGCCCATTCCAACCTTGTGCAGGTCTATGATCTTGTCCCTGACATCCTTAGAAAGCTCTTTGTTCTTGCCCATGTTGGAGAGGTTAGAGTCTGACTAATTAATTAAGTCTGTGGACAGGTGTCTTTTATACATATGACAATTTAAGACGGCTGTCTTTAATGCAGGTAACGAGTTGATTAGGAGAGTCCATTTGTTTGAAACTGAAATCTTTCCATTAGGATGTTTTACCATCTGTTTTTTAAAGAGCTTGTCCATTTTACTTCCTACAGGAAAGTGAAACTCCTGTACCAGAATTCCTTTAATATCTGTAGATCTCAAAATTAGATACCAGACTGACAATGTGATAATATTTCCAACTGGTGATCAACGTCTGTATTTAATTAGTGCTAGTGTTTTAATTAGCGTTCCTGTTTGTATAGTCTATAATTAAGTGCTTCTCTACTGTATGCACTAAGTAATACAGCAATAACTCTGTACTGTACTGTACTGTAAATGTACTGTATACTAACCATAGACTAGAATGATTGCAGTAAAGAAACATACAAATAAATAACAGAGGCATGGTATGGTAAATAAAACAGAACATTAATTTGAATAATATTTAATAATATACAATAGCATTGTTTATTGACTAAAGCCTATACCACAGCCATGTTTTCTTTAGAACTTGTTGAATAAAATGTTGACCCATATCATCTTGAAGCTACATCCGTCATGGGCAATTGCACAAAATGGAGAGTTATTTTGTTTGTAAACTGCTTCATTAGTGCGTTTGCTTCATTTACATAAGGAAGCTTGGCACTCATTACAAATTACCATTTTGATGCTGCTCTGTTCACCTTGAGTGCAGGGAAAATTAGTGCCGGTGACATCTTCCAGAAGACTGATCAACTAGTGACTGATTCCTGACGTGTTGTAGCCTGTTGAGTTCATTACAACAACAGCGTAGCCAAATTGCAAACGGTTGGGGGTCTGTGTGACTGCATACCTATTTTCAGTTTCTAACTCGTGATGTACGTGCTTTGAGGCTTTTTCTAACGCAAACGCCAAGTTTACAAATGAGACCCAGGTGCTGGTGTCGGCAAGATAATTATTGCATGGTCTGATTTCACTTCACGTGTTACATAAATAGACAGAAAAGACCATTGTGCTAAATGCAAAACATTCGACATATTTCAGTAGCCTCCAGAGGATATAGCTAAGCAACTGTCTGGAGGCTGCCATGTTCCACTTCTGAATCAGCAGTCCAACTAAAACGTTGCAGGATTACTTGAATCCTAAGAGTAAGTAATCCTAATCTGCTTCAGAGTTCACTAATCTGCACCCTGTTGATTGTGCTCCAATTTAGTTTGCTTTATTAAGCACTTGCGAAAGAACACAAAGCGCTCAGCTTTTCACCGTTCAAAAAAATGCTTAGACTGTCTCTTTCTTTTCAGAATTCCAGACCACCACAGTCGCTGTGAAACGCAGTAGTAGAGTCTGCAGGGCATCGAATCAGAAAAACATCGCCCAAAGCATTTTGCATAATCACCTACGGCAACCGTTCAGTTTCAGTTTTGTAGAAAATGTAATCTTATTGGTTCCATCCATCTGAAGCGGCAGGAAAAACACGGGCAAGGGATGTGAGCTGCTTGTTGCTTGCGCTGAACATTCATAGGTTCGTGTTTTGTACCTTTTACTGTGGATGTTTTTAATGGCTTTTAAACGCATTTGTTTGTAAAGCCCACTGTTACACAAATGCACATTGGATAAACGGATGTACACACAAATGTACGCTATAATCGCAAGGACTGTGATAGACTAGGCTTTAAAGTCCTGGAATAAAGACTGGAAGTTTCATGGTTCAAATCATGTTTCTGCCAGGCTGCCATTGTTTGGTCATTGAGCAAGACCAACAACCCAAAATTGCTTGGCAATTGTGGATAAGGGTATTTGCTAAATGACTATATATTTAAATGTAAACATGAAGACAACAAGATAAAGGATTGCATCACACCATCTATTTTTCTTAATTAGAACAAAGCATAAAAGAGAATTTGAGCATAATGCTCTTCTATTAGACTACATTCAGGCTAAATAACTAATCTGATTTCTTTCTCGAATCCGATTCTTGGATTGAGTATTCACACCGCAAATTACAGAGACCTCAATTGAACTTGTCTTTGTACAGCAACTACTTTCATCAGTGTATTCAGACTGGTTGCTATGGTGTTTATGGCAGTTGTGTCAATGCTGCGTGGTGTGAAGCGGCAGGAAGGTGTCCAGTTAAAACATTACACATGGATTATAATTTACTGTACATGATTCCTATAGTTAACTCCTGTGCAAGGCATTACTACTTTTCTTTGTATTTGGTTTAAATGTTTGATTCTAAATTCTAAAACTCCCGTGCAATTTCTTTGACATGTCCTTTTGTTTCTGTAAGTCTGAAGCTGAGGTACCATGTACGTTCAGGCTGTTGTCGTCACAACTGTCTGACATCATGAATGGCACAGGAAATGGTATCTGACTGGTCTGCTTACATTTTTACATGCTTCTGGGTTGTGGATAGTATACAGATACTCTTATAACCATAAACATTTATACTTATTAAATCTATTTCCAGTCAGCCAGATTGAAATCCTGTTGATGCCTTCCTGAATCAGCTCAGTCTGACACTGTACCACCGCCTTCCTGTGTTGTTTACTGAATTCCTGAGGTCCTGAATTTTCGGAATGTCCCCATCCCATTTAGGGAGGCCTTCCTTCCTCCAGTCACCCAAGCCTTGCTCTGTTGAGGCTGTAGACTAAGCTACTTAGAGTTAATGCTGTGCTGTTAAATAAGCACTAATAAAATAAGTCTGACTTAAACGACCTAGCCGAAGTTGAATGTCGGATTGGATTTGAAACCACATTCGAATGTGTCGTCAGTCCGTTTGAGGAAAAAGTCCAATTCCAGTTGGTTTTTGGCAGTTCAGATCATATCCTATTTGAGCTTAAACCCAAGCAAGCTGCCAAATCCACATAAGGTCAGACTCTGGAGCTACCAGCTCATATTGCTATATTAAATTAGTATTTTTTGTAAATGATCTTAAATAAAGATTTAATTTATCCAATGCCAATTCAGATTATCTAGGTTAGTTGGTGCCCACCCGGCAACTCTGGGCACAAGGGCAGGAACAACCCCGGGTGTGACGCCAATCCATTGTAGGACGCGCGCACACACACAAACACAGTCACACGCTAAGGGCCACCTTTTAGAGACACCAATTAACCCAACATGCATGTCTTTGGGCTGTGGGAGGAACTCCGAGTATCCGGAGTAAATCCACACAGACATACAGACACCCCACAGAAAAGACCCAGGGATTGAACCCAGGACCTTCTTGCTGTGAGGCAGCGGTGCCACCCTCCGAGTCACCGCACTGCCCCGTTTCTGACCATATTTAAATGTTGTTTATATTTAGCATTTTAAAGATCCAGACTTAATCCAAGTTAAGACACAGCCTTGCAATGACCAAATTGAGGTATCAATTTGAAGTTTAATAAGCCTTTGTCGTTGAATTATGACAGTCGTTATGATAAATAATGGCTCTGTTTATTGTTGTAAGCATGTAGGCCTCAGATTTAAGCTGAGCTTAACCCTCCTAAGCGAAGCTGGTTATTTATGGCTTATATCATTTCGTAAAGAGACGTTCTATATACACTGCTCACCAAAATTATGGGATATTTCATCATGGGACATTTCATTTTTTCGAGCAGTATATTTGGAACGTAGGGGATACAGAACACCCTCCAGTTGTCAAGCAAGCATCAGCATAAGGCGTGCGTATCTATAAGTTTGTGTGTTTGCGTTAAAAGGGTGAGCGTGAGGTGTGAAGGGTGGTCGCGAGGCGTTGACTTGAGTGCAATGCTCCAGATTTAGCTCTCAGCTTCAATTAACAGTTGCTTCCTCCCACCACCAACCAAAAAGAAGGCAAAGATGAAAATTAAAGACCTGACTGTAGCTTTGTCAATTATTAATAAGTCGGCCATGCATTTTTCATTGCCTCCAATGCGTTTGCAAATGTGAGCGGCTGTATCAAAGCGGGGAGGATGAGAACGAAAGAGTTTGCTCAGAACCAGAAAGAAGCTCAACATAATGCTCAGTAACGCCCTGGTTTTACACGGCCGTGAAACAGCAATATGTTCTCAAACTCTACGCTGTCGTATCTCGTTTTGATTTACAAGGCTTGCAAGAAATATTTTCAACGTGTCGCAATCATTTTTCGTAATTTGCAGCAGTGAGGCACTGATTTTGCTTTCATGTTTATTGCCTTTCATGGTGCATCAGGGCAGAATAGGAGAGCGTCGTTAGTGCAGTGCAGATGATGTCATATAGCTTGGTTGTTTAGCATGTTCTGATCATTTATGCAATATTTTGTGATTATGAACCTTCCCATAGATGATGTATCTCAAATACACCATTTTTCCATTCAGTAAGAGACTGTTTAGTCTAAGGTTAAATGTTTTGGATGCTCTAAATAGTAAAAAAAAAATGTAATTCAATAAATACAAACACTGAATATGTATTTATGTTTGCTATCAGATTCCCATTGTAAAGTCGAAACATCGGTCTGGCCACTGGAAAACTGGGAGTGCCTGTTCTGAGGAATGAGGGTCTGTTTAAATGCTATCAGAAAGCCATTGGTGTTGGCAAACTCAATTAACCTGTGCACCTAGCACAATGTCTGGTAAACAGGGCTAATGTAGCAACTCCCTCAAATAGACCCCCTGACCGTCCACATCACTACTGAGTTATATTGGAGTTTTGCTGAAAGACATGAGTCTGCAGTCCTAGCAGCCTAGCAGTGCCAAAATCACTACATACTTCACTCACGGAAAAGAAAACTAAGAACAAAATGAAAGGTAGGAGCATGACCTGCCACATTCGGACACAGCTGAACAAGAAATTCAGATGGAGACATGAGTTTCAGAGACATTGTAGTGACAGACTGCACTGGAATCACTCTAAACACAAGAACATTTCGTGAACAGTCTGGATATTTGAGATTCTGTCACAGCATGATCACGCGAGTGATCATTTCAACCAGATGGATAAATAAGATATAAAGATAAGCTAAATGCTAGGTACTTGTTAGTGGTTGAACAGTATGTGATTTTATAATGACAGATGATGATACTTATAGAGCCGCTATCGCTTTTTTTTTTTGCAACTAATAATAATAGTAAATGAGAAATTTCAGCAAAGTTCCTGAAAATAAATGAACAGAGTTCGAACAGTGCAAAAGGTAGCAGCACTGTTTTGTTTTTATTCTCAGTTAAGAGCAGCAAGTTGTAATGCTGGACACAATTTTCATCTTCACATAAATGACCCCAATCTCAATGAATACTCCTGGTAGCTCTGTTTTTAGTCACTTAGTATTCCCAGGTTATGAGCTGAATGTTGTAATGAAGGAAGCCAAGATTCTGCATTTTCCACCATTTTTGAATATTGCCTCAAAATGGCATCATTCGGCCCGATTTAATCAGTCAACCTGAACCAAAATCAAAAAATGTCCTTAGTACCAACAGTGATGATCCTTTGAGATTTCCAGTTGCATTCCAGTTCCAAATGTTGAAAAACACTACAACGGCATTAGCACCTGTGTGTAAGGTGGTATGAATGGTATGAAGATTTCTCACCATCTCCGAGCCTTCGAACAGCTTGTTTGAAAATCCCTTCTGAATTTAACTCCATTCATTCAATCCGACACTATTTGGCTAAACATTTTTGTGAAGGCATAAAGCTCACTGACATCTGTTCTAGAGTTCACCCTTCAGTGCAAGCTTTCGTTTTCTGTTTAGCTTTTGTCTAAGGAGGCCTGGAGGAACAGTGCATTGCTCTATCAACCGTAGTTGTCCCTTATGGCCGTGTTTCATTTTATAATGACAAACATGACTTGAGTGTATGGACAGCCATGTGTGTCTCTCCCCTTTGCTGTGTGCACATGGAGTTTAAATGAAAACATTATTCACACACAGATGAATTCTCTCTCTTACCTGCTCTACTCCCTGTCCCATTTTTCGCCCTCATGCTGGCACACTGATACAATTTGGTATAGACAATCGATACAATTAGATCAAGTTTGATATAGGCTTATTTAATTTGCTTCTCCACGTGTTTAAGATCACATTATGAATAAAATTTCTGAATAAAAACAGTAGCTCAGGATTTTACATACGAGCTACTGTTGAGCACAGTCTTGTGATGGAGGGACTGGGTCATGGGGATTAGTATACATCTGTCACTCAGCATTACTCTAACGCCCAGTGCCATACAGCATTCAAGCATGAATTCAGAAAGTTGCCTTTAGGAAGAAAGCTATTTTTAAAAGGGTGTGTACATGTCTGTGAGAGAAGTGTGTTTGTTGAGATATATTTGACAGGTCGTTCACAAGTGCAGAGCGTCAGTTGTTCAAATGTAAATACTAAGGTGTCGTCATAGTTCGTATGTCGTAAATTAAAATAAGTCTTAAGATTCAGATGAAAATTGACCTAAGTTTCTTGTTTAAAGGTTGTCTATGGCAAAAAGGCTGGAATGAGTATTTTCAAAACGACTCCTCTCCTGCGATTTTCACTCACTGGGGGGTGGGGGGTGGGGGGGGTTGCCTAAACAGCAGCGTCTCGTTGATGAAGGAAATCAAACGACAATGGCCAGACCTGCTGAAGCTGATAGGAATGCTCCAATGTCTTAAATGGCAAATTACTGTGGTGTAAAAAAAAAAAAATTGATCAGTTTTTGGGTTGGTGTGTTTTGGTTATCGATTGATATAATACATTTGAGTAAATAAAAATGAAGAAATATGAATAATAAAATTGTATTTAATGCCATCACTGAGAAAGTCAATAAGGAACAGTGGCAACTATAAAAACAACAATGAAGCAAACTACAGAAATATTTCATTAGATTTATTTAAAAAAATGAAGATGGTTTTACTAATGCAACATGTTTAGCATATTAAAAAAAAAAAGATTCTCTGTGTGTGTGTGTGTGTGTGTGTGTGTGTGTGTGTGTGTGTGTGTGTGTGTGTGTGTGTGTGTATTGCTTGGGACCTCAGGGTCACCATTCAAGCAGACAATGATTAAGCACACAGCCAAGACAACACAGAAGCAGAACGGGGACAAGTGTGAATGTCCTTGAGGAACAAAGCCAATCAAACCTCTGTGGGGAGATTTGAAAATGGCTGTGCAACGATGGTCTCCATCCCACCATGCGGAGCTTGAGAGGATCTGCAGAAAACATTGCCATAAATCCTCATATTCAAGTGTGTAAACCTTGTGGCATCATACCCAAGAAGACAGGAGGCTGTAACCACTGCCTAAGGTGCTTCAACTTAGTACTGAGTAAAGGGTCTGATTAATCCTGTCATAGCAATAGTTTAGTTTTTCCTTTTGAGTACATTTACCAAATATGTCATAAATTCTGCCCTCATTTTGTAATTGTGGGTTATTGAGTGCAGACTGATTAGGGAGGGGAAACTTGGGGTTTTCCTTTTATTTACATAAGAAAATGTGGAAAAGTAAAAGGGTCTGAAGATTATCCGAATGCATTGTAGATTAAACATCAGCAGCAAGAAAAAATGCTTAAGGAAGAGATTTTTGAAGATACGTTTTTACAAACTTGAGCTTTTTTTATCTTTAATTCTTAAGGGAGAAAACATCTCTTTTTTTTCTCATCCACATGCCTCTTTCTAACTGTCCTGGACATACCTCTGTGCACTTAACACTTCATTGTTATTTTAGAGCAGGGAAACTCTCACCGGGACTCCATGCTTGGAAAAATCCTGTCTCCTTTTTTGCTTATGTTACGTTTTTGTCAGGTCTCTCCCCTACTTTCCATCTCTCACTCTCCCTGTTCTCTTTCTTCTTGTAACTAAATGCTATGAATTCTATCGTTGCATGCGCTGGCAGAAGCAGCCCAAAGGGTCCATCTCTCTTCCCACTTCCTGTCAGGTTGCCATGGCATCAGACAAGGTGGCCCCATTTCCTGCAGTGCTAAGGGGCCAGGAGGGGACTGTCCTGAACCAGTATGCCACTCGCTAATGTGATTAGACAGGCATGCTGGAGACCATCACACATTTATAGCTGGCTGATTGCAGCTGGTCCACTCACAAACTTAGCCTAGAGACAGAATGCCTATACAAACTCTCTCATGTCTGCCAGTGTGTGTGCAATTGTCCAGCAAAGCCATATGTCAAGGGTCTCAGGCCTGAAGGCAGTATGCATGCAGATTAATTGCTGTTTGGCAGTAAAGGGATCCGATGTGGCCTCTAAAGCCAAGGCTGATATCTAAGGCCTTGTGTAATGAATCTAGATAAATGCAAAGCAGAAATGCTTGTACTCGACCTCACTGAGAAGATTTATTACATCTCCGACTCGTGCGATATTACGCTAACACGGGTGATGTGATGCTGCGCAAAAATAACGTCTGAATCTCCTCCTCCAAAAAAACCATACAGGACTATGTGCTAAAGGCATCAAAATGCACTGGGTAGACTTGAGGAGTAACCACTTTTTTTGAAGACATAACAATGGAATTTGAATTTCTTTGCAGGGGTCGATAAATGGCAATAAATGCCTGCGCAATAGGACATGAGTCAGGGTACATTTTAAGTGAGTTGTAAGATCTCTGGCTTCACCATCCATAGCATGACATCATAACATTTTAAAGTAAAACTGGGAAATCCTTCAGCGTTTTCAAAGACCCAGTTTACACTAGGTCGTTCCACGAATCTCGAGTATCAGAAATGAATCTGAAGATAAATTAAGTGACATAAAATGTTTGTGTAGATGCACCCAAGATGCATTTACATCCGATCTTAAACGTCCTCCTAACATCCAGGTGCATTGTAACATGTTGCCAAGTGCAGATGTTCTGTATATCCAAGATGCGTTTGAGTAGGAAAGGCACACCCAATATTTTTTTATGACAAGCACACATGATGCATGACGTCCAAGCCCTGTGTAGCTGACCAAACTATCATAGAAGGTGCGTATATGTTTTGTATATTGTATTTTGTGTATACATATATATGCAAAACATTGTTATTAGTAATTTGGACAGATAACACCGACCACAATAAACTGCAAACTGTGGCTGCAGTCGCAATATGGATCAACGCTGAATTACACACTTTCCTACACATCAAATGCCCAATTGTTTCTTTCTGTTAGCTTAAGGAAATTAGAGATCATACAAATTTAGAGCTATGCTATGCAGGCTGTTGCAAATAAGTGTAAACCACACAGGCAAATGTGTTCCAGAATTCCGTGGACATTTATTGATCATATTAAACTGTTACTGTTAGGAAGGATAAAGGCACCTGTTAAATTGTGTGAACGTTAATACTACGCTTAAATGCGCATGGTTGAAATTTGTATATAGTTCAAGACACTTGAAAAGACACTGTGTAAATGGATTACATGTTGGTGGGACACGTGCATGGACATCTTGAAGTGCACTTGTTACCCCCTCCACACACACAAAACAAACGAACAAACCCAAAATTTTGGAACTTATGCAGTTATCGAAGCTCTGTGTATTACTGATCTGAGGTTCAAACTCTCATACATCTGAGCTGACCTCTGCAATCAACTTATGCAAGGTAAAGACCGTGTGTCCCATGTGTCTAGGCAGTGTCTCAAGGTACTGGACGGCTTGTCAGCAGGTTACGAGTTCAAATCACCAAGCAATGGAGTGAGGTCTTTAAACTTCTGTAAGTTGTAAGTCACTTTTGGATAAAAGCATCTGTCAAATTTTCCATATACTGCATGTAAACATTCACATGAATGAAAGGGACTGTGGGGACCCCACCTCCTGAAATCCTTTATGTTTCAGTTTCCCTTCTCAATACACTGTAAGAGAATAAATGAATGTAATAAACAGGTAATATGATGATGTTCCCATCAGTTGTTCATAGGACCCTTATTGTTGGACACAACTCCACCTGCAAGTCTTTCTAATAGATTTTACTTATATGAGAAGGAAAGGTCCATATGTAAATTTGGTGGAAACAAATATTTCGATTTTTTTTTTATTTATTTATTTTTTAAGAAAACTTTTGATTTATCAAATATTTTGACACTGTGGATCAGTGGGCGTTGTGGCCTCAAAGCTAGATGGTCCTGGGTTCAATGCCAGATGGAGTGGTCTGCGTTTGCTTTATGTGGAGTTTGCTTGTCCTCCCTCTGTTTGTGTGGGTTTTCTCCGGTATTTGGTCTAGTTTTGGTCTCATTCCAATATTCAGTTACATGCTACGGCTTTTTTTACATTTACATTTGCAGCATTTAGCAGACGCCCTTATCCAGAGCGACTTACAACTGATACAGTCTTACAATCAGAGCAATTGTGGATAAGGGCCTTGCTCAAGGACCAAACTGTGGCAGCTTGGCAGAGGTGGGATTTGAACCCTGGACCTTCTGGTCCAGAGTCCAGTACCTTAACCGATAGGCCACCACAGGCCATGGTATTGTTTATTTTTTTGTTGTTCTTTCTTTTCTGGTTCCTTGTGACTTTCTTTCGCTGTTAAACCCCAATTGTATTTCCTTCTTACTTATACTCACTTGCTCATTTCTTTCTTCCCTTTCTTCTCCTTCTTTTATTTAACACCACATGGATTCTGTCTTTTCTTTTGTTCTTTTCATGTTGTTTCACAGTTCTAAGAACTATAAAAAGCACCAAGCACCAAGACTGTTGTAGACTGAAGACTAAACCCACATGCCAGTCCCTCA
This sequence comes from Parotocinclus haroldoi, assembly GCA_034779995.1. Classification (NCBI taxonomy): domain Eukaryota; kingdom Metazoa; phylum Chordata; class Actinopteri; order Siluriformes; family Loricariidae; genus Parotocinclus; species Parotocinclus haroldoi. Next base: position 1,072 of record JAUZST010082062.1, on the reverse strand, counting down.
CCTGAAGACACTTTCTCATGTCCAGAACATCCTCAGATCCTTCATTTACACAGCACATGCCATGACCACTGAAACCAACAAACGCTCAATGATCTCATTTCCAAACTACCAGGTTCTCGGTTGCTTGGCCTGATTTCCTGTTACAGAAACCGGACTTCCTGTCTCTTCTCGCACCTGCACCAAATTCAGCTACCTGGGTACAATACGAGGTCCCAGACAATTCCTCTGAGCTCACATTAAGGCTTTGAGCCTGGGCTTCCTCACATTGTGATGGCTGTAGGTGGAGCAGAATCGCAGGACGCGGCTTCATTCTCCCAAGGGTAAACGATTCACAATGGAACGATCCAAAGTTCGAGCTACAGACGCAGCAAACAGGGTGCTGGATAAAGGCCGGGCGGCCGGGAAACTAGCAAGGCCAAAGTCAAGGGGAAGTGATTTTATTGTGTTAAATAAAACGCCGGACTGGAAGAGGAAAGTGTTCATAAACAGTGTTTAGGGGAGTTACAGAAATACAGAAAGAACAAGAAAAAACGAGCAAAAGAAATGAAAATAACAGAAACAGTTGGATGTTAAAGAAAGAAAGAAAGAAAGAAAGAAAGAAAGAAAAGAAAGAAAAAAAGAAAAGAAAAAAGAAAGAGACAAAAAGTAAATAAGGAAAGAGTGAGAGAAAGAAAAAAAGAAACAAACAAACAAAGGAAAGAAAGAAAGACCAAATGTTATGAAATGACATGAAATAAAAATGTGTCTGAAAGAAAAATGCAAGCGAATGAAAGTAAGAAAAACATGTTGAAATTGAGAGAGACAAAGAGAAAAAAGAAACAAATAAGTACAAACCAAAAAAAAGAAATAAATGGAAAGAAAGAATATAAAGAAAAAAAACTTGTAAGAGAGAGGTGCTGGGACACGCCCACAAATCAAATCCACACACACACCAACCATAAACAGCGGGCCAACTTACGGTAACTGGTCCTCGAACATCTACACACACACACACACACACACACACACACACACACACACACACACACACACACACAGAGAGACACGGCTGTACACACACCACACTCCGACC
>JAUZST010082051.1:0-20433 GCA_034779995.1 Parotocinclus haroldoi | reverse complement strand
GATTTTAAAATCAGTCCTCAGTGGGAGGTCCTTGGAGGCACATCGTCTCTTGGCGACTAAATGATGGAGGGAGTTACCGGACTCTGGCGGGACTGGGTTCTGCCGATGAAGACCACTAGAGTGATGCTGAGGTGGAGGAACATCCAAGAGTGTAGTGCTGGAACTGGTACCAGAACATCTCTTCAGAGAGAAAAGAGGAAATTACAGTAAGCCCTGGCTTGCTTTTGGTGTTCCAGAAGGCAAGGTTCTGTGTAAACAAGCCAAGTTCTCAATCAAAGTTGGCAAACCGATTCTAAATCTAGGTCAGAAAGTCGATGAACTGCCTTGTTGGAAGCGGAACCATATCACATTTACTTTACATTTATGTCATTTAACAGATGACCTCATCCAGAGCGACTTACAATTAAAACAGTCTTAATTACAATCCACGCATTTGTGAGTTAAGGGCCTTGCTCAGGGACTGAGCTGTGGTAAAGGTGGGATCCAGTACTTTAACCAGGCTTAGTTAGGCTACCACAGTCCCATATTAATTTTATATGAGCTTTTATTCATAGTAACAGCTAGCAAGAATATTCTGCACTGATTAACATTTTTATGGCATGGCTGCTAAAACACAAACATAACTGTCCTCTTGAAACACATTTTCTAAAAAAAAAAAAATCAGGAAGTAAGCTGTCGCTTCCCTCACTCTTACCTCACCCATTTATGAATTTCCTGGCTCAAAACAATTGCATCCATAGTAAGCTATGAACTTGGACTTAATAAAGTAATGAAAAACACTGTGAGTCTGTGAGTACTTTGTTTGTCTAACCCTAACCCTGCCCATCTAAAATGGGTTTGAAAAGGAAAGTCATTGAACGAAAAATAGATCGAACGGTATGTCAAAAAGGGCACGCAGCAAATGAATACACTAAATTTGAGAGAATTTAAGAATTATGTGATGGGAAATTTTGAAGCAGAGAACAAGCTGTAATTGGCTTCCACAAAATTGCCCTCCCAGCTACTGAGACATTTGGCTAAAACTGACAAAATCTCAAAGACAGTAATAAGAGTAAGGAAAGAAAAAGCATAAACAAGTATAGGTGATGTAATGACATTCATTTTCACCATGGAACTTGACTTTACAACAAGATGGTTATTATGGGATGGTTAATCTGTCTCGCATGAACAATGAGAACAGGGATGACAGGACATTTTGTCTAGTCAGTAGAACGGTTATGCAAAACTTCTCATTGACTGTCAGATTTAAAGGTTGGCCACACTCTATTCTGGCTGCTCTAAAGGTCAGAAGAGCCATTTTCAGATCATTCTAAAGCTCACCATCCAATCAAATCAGCAAGGCTTATACAACAGCTATCACACTGCCTGCTTCTTCAGCAGACACCGCGTTGTTATGGTTACTAATCCAGTACTATCAGCATCTGGCTTATTTACCTTTGTCCTTTTCTATCGAATAACATCAGAGTTTTCTAGAAACTGGGGTGATGAGAACTTAAGGGGATTAGTGGACCACTAACCCAGTACTTACTCAGCAAATACACAACCATCCATTTCTATCAATAACCATTTCATTCTGCACAGAGTGACGATGTGTCCATGGTCCATTTCAAATTCATTGGCTTCAAGGTGCTAATACAACTCGGGCAGCGCACCGCTGACCCATTCACTCATTCGTACCTGGGGCCAGTTAATGTAATCAGTTCACCTTGGCTACTCTAAGGATGTCACCTGAAGATAGCTTGCAAATCTTCAGTGCTCCTGTTTAGACCTGATCAGACCAAGCCCTGATTTTTAGTACCTTGCTATCCTGACTCCATGGTGCATAATTAGGTTCTACCATATGACACATGAATCTAGAACAGCTTGTGAACCATTGACAAAATCACACAAGTCAATCAGAAGGCCCTTCGGGTTTGATCCCAGGGTGGAGTGTCTTGGGTCCTTTCTGTGTAGAGTTTGCATGTCCTCCCCTAGTCCATGTAGGTTTACTCCAGGTTCTCTGTTTTCCTCCCACAGTCCGAAGACATGCATTAGGTTACTGATTATGCTAAAATGATCCCCTAACCAACTAATTTTAATATGACCTTGAGTGTTACTGTGACCTGGAGTCTGTCATTGAACGCTCATTGAATGGCTTTTGATGCTGAAGAGCGACATTAACTGAAACTAAAAAAGTGAGAAAAAAAGAGAAAAAAGTGAATGCATTGGAATAGTTGGAAAAGACAAAGTTTTTAGTTCAGCAGTTCCAATTCCCAATAGCTCTCACTCAGGGAAGATCCCCACCGTGTTTATTGTTTTTACATATACAGTACTATATCCTTAGTGCAAATAATTCCCCGTGGGTTTAAAAATGGTGAGTAATGACAGGCAACCGAAAGGAAATCAGGAACTGAATCCTCTTGGCTGTGTGGCTGCAGTTAGAATTAGCAGCCATGCTAGCGCACTGCGTTTGCCAAAGTGTTTGGCTTTAACTTCTCACTTTCAATCCATTACTCACTAATTACATTCTATTGTGAAGTGTAAACAGAATTCCTCATTGTAACTTCACCATATCTTATATAACAAAGTCTAAACATTCCTTTTTTTTGTTTCTGAGGAATAACGATTCAAAATCACGTATGCTTTTTTGGTATATTTACAAATTTCAATAAATAGAACCTTTAGTCTGTGAGCACGACATATGATTGTGCCCTCTGGTTTTCGGAAAAGGCAATTGCATTAGATGCTGCAATAAACTCATGATCCAACTCGAGCACGTTACACCCCTATTATGCTGTGAATCCTCCCTGGACTCTGACTAGGACCAAGGGGGTCTGATCATAAATGATTTTTCGTTGACCTACATCTATGTTCTCGTTTCTGTCAGCTGAGTATCACGATAAAGCAAGTTCAGCCAACCTACATTAGTTTTGGTAAGAATCACTCAGTGGCATCAATGCAGCCATTTGAAATTCCCTCTTATGGCAACCTTTTCTGTGCTTGCTAGCTCTCAGCTTTTATCTCCTCCATCTTGTTCTTTTTTAACACTGTGCTCTCTTTTCATCTCTCCGTCCTGACCTTCTGACTTAACCGTTTCATATTTCCCTTCTTTTCTTTCTTGTCACTGCGCAACTCCCTGTGAATGTGCTGTCTGGTTGCTTTCATCATTTTCAGAGGGAATACCACAGCAGGGTTTGAACTTTTTTCTTTTTTTTTTATTGGAGGTCAGATGAGGGAAAAGAGTTGGGAAGTGCAGCCTGTGAAATGGCTCTATTTTTCCTTTCTGTACAGCTGCTTGGTTTTGTCTCCCTCTTTTTCCAGATGTGTATTTCTTATCTGTTGCTGGTTCATTCTGTTTTATCTTGCCTCATTTGTTTTCTGATATAAATAGACACACTGTGTGCTGTGTAGGCAGTTACTGACAGACTTAGTGAATTAGTGGATCCACCATCTGCTGGGAAATGGTGTATGGTGAGAATTATGTGATTGAAAGGCCATGCTTAATTATTTTGATCATTTTTGTCCCGTTATCTCAAAACCACAAGGCTAAACCAAGCAGTATGTTAATTAATAAAATTAGTGAACACACAGTAAAACCTCTTGTTTTATCCCTGCCAAGCCTTGGCAGGGTCACAGGAAGGTCCTTACCTATTTAAATATTCACTGGGGGCAGGCAGAGGTACGCCATACAAGGTGTGAATATGTCCCTTCGTTAACCCTTTGGGGACATGTGTTTCATACTTCCAAATGGACGCCAAATGCGATTGAAACAACCTGGAGCTGTTCAATTTGTATGAAATCATTCAATCAATCATGCAATCCTTATGGTTGTGAAAGTTTTAATCAGGATATGAGCAAATAGACTTTGATTATTTACTGAGCCAACACGATTTGATTCGGGATCAATAAAAATTAGTCTGGTCCAGTATGTTTCAGTTCAGTGAAATTTAAGATGACCCCTTAGATTTCAAGCACCCCTAAAGTGAGTCCAAGCAGCCCTACTCTTAAATTACGTAAAGAATAATGTATTTTTTAAACAGTCTATTATAAGTTATAACAAAGGTAAAACCCGAGATCTAAAATACAGCCCCCCCCCCTTCCCAAATGGTATGATCCAACTAATGACTTGTGTGGCTTACAGGCTAAGCAGTAATGGAGGTTTGCTGTCGGATTTCCAATCCTGGTGTTCCCAAAAAGTCAGATGTTCTTCCTTCCAGTTGTGGGACTGGTAGTCCAAACTTGAAATATTTTTTTCATTGGGTGCTCATTAATAATCCTAAAGCTTTGATCCTACAATTGTCTCTGGTATTACAGAAGAACTAAAGTAGCTTTGTCTGTTTCTCATGCTGGACATTTGAGTGACTTGGTTTCAAACAATTACTCTTGCGAATGTGATCTGATGCAAGAGTGTGAAAAGTCTGAGTAAGACGAATAGATCAAGCAGGTCCGTTTCAATAATGCAGGGGTTTAGCTTAGCATAAGCATACCAGTCTGTAAGCAATATCAAGATGTTTTGATCTCCAAGAGCCTCTCTTTTTTAAATCCTTCCTCTGCTGAGTGTAAGCTCAACATCCTGATACCCGTCTCACCTTCTATACCTAACCAGCAGCACTGGAAGCAGTGCAGGAATCAACTTTGGGCGGGGTGCCACATTTTCCCATATCATAAATACCACTTTCTCTTCGCATGTTAGACCCACACAGTCGCTGTTTATTGTACAGACTAAGAACAGAGTTCTTATTTTTGCTCCTTTTCCATGGACTGTTTAGTTTTTTTCTTGCATGATCTGGCAACCCCAAAATTCAACGTACCAAGGAATTAAAGGCAGTTACACGACTGTCAAAGACATAAAAAATGATCACAAAAATGATCATTTAAAATTAAAGTTTGACCTCTATGTCACATATTTCTGTAAAATTATTGCCTGGTTGTAAAGTCTGGCTATTTTCCTGCAGTTATCGGAATATTACGTGCACAGAAACACACATAGTGATGCACTGCAATAATGCCATTCTGAGTTTCGTTCCCTAAAAAGACTAACATTTTACTTAACCAGCTGTTAATGTAGACAAAGACTTGTAGACAAAGTGTGTTCTTGGAAAAGATTTTACCTCACTTGTTTACCAAAGGACTAACATAAATGTGATGACGTTCTAGTTTTCCAGTGACATCTCTTCTGATGGGCACCAAGACCGCATGGCAAAGCCTGGATGTATTGCATTTGTATTTTTGTATGAGCTGTCAGAATTCATCTTGCTCCAAAGCAAGGCCATAACAAGCTATCGTCTCATTATGACTCGATTTACAAAGGGGTTTTATTCAGGAGCGCTTTATTGAATTGGCTGCCAAATGCATTTAGAGCATTCAGGCATCGGATGAACCTTGGGGGGAACCCTGGAATGATGACTCCCCCCGCAGCAAAAGGCCATCTGATGGCGGTGCTAAATCAGTATGTGTTAAGTGAAATCCAGGTTTGAGCTAGTTATCAACCATTCGAAAAATGTCTGTTCACTTTAACGACAGAGGGTTTTATAAATATGAGGACATTTTAAAAAGAAATAAAATCAACATATTTTAACTTTAAAATATTTTAGCTGTAAACAGCCAATCAGAATGGTTACCTTAACAACCAATAAACGCTGCACATCCAGCAGAGGTGGGAGATTAAGAGTGAAAGTTAAGAGTCAGTGTGTGTGTGTGTGTGTGTGTGTGTGTGTGTGTGTGTGCGCGTGTGCGTACTCACCTCGCCTTGAAATAGAGACTGTTCTAACTCAGTTGATGTGTTTAGAGACTTTTTTGTTTAAGTCACTCTTGTCTGTGTGGATGAAATCCTAAGTTTAGGTGCCTGTCCTGTTGTGAATGGGACTTCTTTGTAATGGTAAATGGTACTCTACCCCTGTTTATTGGGCATGACCAACCAGAGGGCCACGCCCTAAGAGAAACTGCTATTGTACTCGATATTAGATGAAAGGGTTGTGCTCGTGGGTACAGTCAGACCAGGCTTTGACCAAGCAGTGGTTGTCCCAGGATTTGCTGAATGAAAAATCCATCCATGCTAGCTTGAAAGGGTCAGGAAAATTCCCACAAGCTGCTAGAGAAAGTTGCTACTTGTTAAAGATTCCCTACTAACCGAAATCATGTAAATGGGACAGTAGAAGAATAAGACAAAACAATGCAGTTGAAAAAGAGATGTTCTCCAGAGGGAAGAAAACAAGTTGATGGATCTCAGGAGGGCATGGGCTATTGAGGGCGGTACTGGAGAGCTGACAGAATTCAAAACGTATTGCTGTTTGTATCTAAAACTAGTCTTATTACTTTGCAAATGAAAATCCTTTTGGGACTTGTTATGTTTAGGGGACCTTGAAATGATCCCGTGTTCTTACTCCAGCGAGGAAGCAACAAAGAGGACGGAACAAAGAGAATATGAGAGTTTTGGAGGAAGAACAGAAGTGGAAGCATGAGCAAAGGAAGGAGGAGGCTCAACTCTACGGGACTAATTATGATGAGTCATCCTTCGCAGGCCTGCCTCTCCTCCTCCTGGCTATGGACAGGGATGAGTGTCTATCAGTCTTCTTACTTGAATACTGCACTCATGCCCAGCTTGCGTATTAGCAGGATTCCCATGTTTCGACTGTTTCAGCATGGCTGCATTCCAATTCCCGCCTGCCACCCTGATGCGGGGGATATATCTGAGACAACTGATATGAAAGATCGGACAGCACCGTGGGTGTTGTTTTGACATGCTCGTGTAATATGATTCTGTCTGCGTGGTCGGTTTTATTTAGAGACAGCGAATTGTAAGAATTCATCCAAGTAAAGCCATGCGAAAAAGATGAAGTCAAAAGTGGACCTTTTAATCAGATCCAAAACGTGACTGGTGACTGTTTGCTTTCCACATCACTGCTTGCATCACTGTTTTGTAGACCAGTAAGTTTGAACGTTGGGGGTTCTGTGATTGTGTCAAGACTATTGAAAGGTTGTGGGCTCAAATCCCAGACGTACCATTCTCCCACTTCTTTGGCCCTTAATGAATTAAACTACTATTGGACCTTTGATGTCAAGGCTGAAAGTGTGCCTATTTCAAGCTAGTTTGGTGTAAGGAATTGAAAAAGAGCTTTTTTTTATTTTTGAGGACCAGAGATGAACACAGATACCGTACAACTGGAACTTAGTGAAGCTCTTGAAATTGGTGTAAAACAAACTCTGATTGACACCTTTGGCTGCTTAAGAGAAGGGGTTTAAATAGCAGAGAGTGGGATGTAGAACAGATACAGGCATTTTTTGTTTGTTTGTTTGGTTTATTTAAAGGTATCTATCGGCATCAGTGGCCATTTCAGAATAGAAAAACGGGAGTAACGCAAGTAACGTAAGTTTTTATTAAGCTAGTAATTGTAATGTGATTACAAGATATTTGACGGTAACGCTTTACATTACTGCATTACAGAAATTTTTTTTTTTACTGTAATGCGTTACTTTGTACTGCGTTACCCCCAACACTGTTCTATACACACAAGTCAATGCCAATTTAGAGTAATCAATTAATTTAACACGCATGTCTTAGGACTGTGGGAGAAAACCGGAGTACCCAGAGTAAACCCACACAAACATGAGGAGGACATGCACAGTCCACACAGAAAGGACCCGGGACACTTAACGCCGGCTTTGAACCGTGCCGCCCAACAAGATCAAATGAAAAGCCTAAAACTATTGAAGAAACAATACAGAGAGTAATACATTTATTTGGGAATTTTTATTTTAGGTCAGGAGAGCACCAAGCAACAATTGGAACCTGGAAACGAACGAAGATAATCGCGGTACTACAAAGGCTGGCATATCAAATCCTGATTCTGGAGGCATCTGTGTAAATGGGATTGTGGGAGTTGGAGTCTGATGCGTTGGATGAGCTGACATGGAGTGTCAGTGATAGGTGGAAGAGTGAAATAACTTCACTTGCTTTGCACTTCTTAGGCAGGTGGTTGGAAACAACTCTGGATAAGGGTCTCTGATAAATGACATAAATATAAATGCAATTGGTTGTGAGTTCAAATACCAAACTGCTGCTGATATGTAGATCAAAACCTTTAAACTTTGACTACTCAGCTTAGTTGTAAGTTCTTCTGGATAAGGGTAGCTGCTAAATATGCTGCTCTCAAAAATGAGGGCATATTTCAAAATGAAATCATAAGGAAACCTTTAAAAGTTCATCTAAACCTGTTTTTAAGTGTGATACCTTTGCTTTTTCTTATTGTGCTGTACAAAAGTGCTGTTCTAACTTGATGGCCCTTTTAGCACACCATTAGTGATGTGACAAACTGCAGGTAGCTTTGTTTTACTTTGCTAAACTGTACTTTCATCATGTGCTGAGCAAGTATTCCTATACGTTTTCTTAATTGCTCTAAAGTTTAACGTGCCCAAATCAATTGTCTTTGTAAGCTTTTTAAAAATGTATCTCCAAAGCACCTTGAATTGCCTTGTGCTTTGTGCCCGGTCTTTAGCTGCTCGGTGAAAGTCGCTTTGGGTGATAGCAGCTGCTAAATGCGGTGGCCAAGCTAATGAAAAAAAAAAAGTCAGAGGCTGCTTACCGCATTTCTAAAAGTGTACTTAAAGGGCTGTCAAAGTGGTAATGAAACCTTTTTGTTCAGCAGTGGGCAGTCATGTTGCTTTCTTCAAACACACAATAAGCCAAAGTCAAAAGACTAGGAGACTTGTCAAAACAAATACATTAGCAGACATCCTTATCGGCGACTTATAGCTGATACAATCTTGCATTGTACAATCCAAGCAATTGTGTGTGAAATGCCTTGCTTAGGGCTAACAGTGATGGCTTGGAATTGCTGGGATTGACCTTGTGGTTAGTTGTGCGGTACCTTAAATGCTGCACCACCAGAACAGAATCCATCTGTAAAATCAGCATTTTAGAGCATTTGAATCTGAGCTTGCCTAAAACAGGTAGTTATGTGCAGCTAGATATGTGCTTGGCTCCACCCATTTAGTTGACATATAGTAAGACCATTAATGAGTTCTTTAATTGTAGAATTTGGTTCTATAACAGGACTATATACTTAAAGGAGCCAGTGCTAATTTTTCAGAGCCTGCAACTTCATCAGTGACATGATTAGTTCAAAAGCACAAGGCTTTAATTAATATTCAAATAAATGCTTTTATACATGTATACATGAAATCTTCATGCTCGCTAAGTAATCCGATCTTGTTCAGATTACAGCAGTTACCTGATTATTAAGGTGGATGTATAAAGAGCACACTCTTGATTTCTCAGATCATATTCAGGTCCAGATATAAGATTCAGAAATTCTGATTAAGAGAGATGGATTTTATTTCAGTACGGTGATTGAATTTTTCAGTGCATTTATATCCTTACTCTGAATTTAATCCAAACAGACTGGAAGCGGATAGCTATCAAACATGGTTGCCTGCTTCACTTATTTTAGGATACTTTGTTTCTTTTGGGATTGTTTCCATAGATATAAATGCAGTATATATCTTTCTGTGATTATTGGGTGATTGCAAAGTAGAAATCGGACTATTAGCTCTACCATGAGCTAATAGATTAAACTCAGATTAGGTCAGGTTACTCTCCCTCACTTTTTGTAGGAGTAGGACTATTGAAAAACCTTCAAGATCAAGAATGTTTTAATTCGCCAGGTTAAGTCTGTGTTTTGCTGGATTTTCAATTAGCTCACTGAAAAGTCTAAAGCTAACCTTTAGCTCCAGTTGTTCCTTGACACACTAAAAATAATAATAATAATAATAATAATAATAATAATATAAAAACACACTGAATTAATAATAATAATAATAATAATAATAGCACTTTTACTGCTCGCATAAATTAGGGAATATTTTATTAATTACATAATATATTCATATATTACTTTTTTGTGAGCAGTCTTTTATTGTTAGTATTGTTAATATTAACAATAATTATTTTTCATTGGAATTGATACTTGATACTTTAGTAACTTTGGTACATATAATAATAATAATACTAATACTACTACTAATAATAATAATATTGTTGTCATTATTGACAACAATGGCATTCATTTATTATTAGAATTGTGGTGGTTCAGTCAGACTGACCATGTCTGAGAGAGTAGCGATTGGAAACTGTAATAGCCACCTAGCCCTGCTATGGACTCCACAGATCCCCTGCATCCAGAATAAACCAAGATAAAATGAGAGGCAAAATTGCCATTATGATACTGTTTTTTGTCTGCTGCCTTATAACTGGTCTATGTTGACTTAAGACAAGCCAGTTGCAATATGTTATGCTATATTTGAGCAGTAATGACACCAATCTCGATAGCTTCATGGTAATAGTGTAGAAAGGCAGTTTTGTACCACAAAGTCAGCTTTGCAAAATTAGTTTTTTGTTGCTTTAAGCAAGAAGGCAGTTCACTTGCCTATCTTTGTTTTCTTTGGTAATTTGCAGAGACGTTTCCACAGTAAAGCAACATGGGCATTCTGGAAGGCACTTACATTTACATTTGCAGGCTCATTGCGTTTGGGTTGCTCTTTAACATATTTGTGTGCCTGTTTTTATATTCCTTGAAGATTTTATCCCTTAACCTCTCAATATTACCATAAATATTCTTGGGTTTGCCGGTTTGTTATCGCTTTAGCCTTTTAATCCAAAATGTACATCCACAAGCATTTAAATCCTAGTATTTTTAATGAGGCACTAAAACATGATGATGCACACAGAATTGGACGTTGACGATTGTGATTGCAGCTGCTGTTGTGCTTAAATTGATCTTAATTCATCCCTACCAAGTGATATTAAATAGGAATTTAGTATTTGCACAGAGCCCCAGCCTTCAGGATTAACAAGTACAGTGAATTATCAAAAGGGAATATTGAAATGATGAAGACACCCACGAAGCAAGCTAAGTCAATGCCAATTTAGAGTAATCAATTATTCTAGAACGCATGTCTTTGGACTGTGGGAGGAAACCCGAGAACCCGGAGTAAACCCATGCAGACGCTTGATTAATATTACTTGAATACTGCACTGTTTTCAAATTGTAGTACTTACTTTATTTACCTTAATACCTAGTTTACAAAAACAAGGAAACACAGAAGTATGATCCATTCTGTGGCACACCTTCACTGCCAATCAGTGCAGCACGTTTGATTTTATTCATTATATTGGAACTAATTGAGATCAGTGTCAAGTGAAATTGCTTGTTATGCTGATTTGTTATTACTGTGGACCATGAGTGCAGGTTAGATGCTGCATAAGATCAATGTGGAGACCAGGATTAATATTTGAGTAAATAAAGTAACCTTCACCTAAGTATATTTTGGCTCTATATGGGTATAAACTTATTAAATACAAGACGTTATTCTAAGACAGTCTGAAATCGATTGCTTAAGCTGTTACACACAGCGTACACATGCATGAGCAGCAACTACAGAAGCCTGGATTGAATTTGAGGGTGAATATGTTGCACCTGGATTTTATAAGTGGACTGGAATCAGCTTGAAGTGAACAATTTGGCTGTCTTAAGTCTAACCTTAAGGCTTACTCAAGTAAGCATGGTTTTTATAAGCTCGCTGTGTGAAATACCCCCTTGGTCGACTGTGGGAAACGTTCGTTTTGTTCATCCAGAACAAACCCCTGGAACGTCGCCGAAAACCCCACACGTGGACACAACCTGAAAGTTAAAATGAACTTTAAAGTAAGCAGACTATGACCAGGGTGGTTCATCTGTACCATTGAGGTACTCTGGTTGGTACCACACCTCTGGCTCTGAAGCAAAGTTTGGGTTCCTGGTACTAACAATTGTGATGTATGGTCTTCTGGCACTGTTTGGGTTGTGCTCTCCAGATGTTTCCACGCCACCATAGTATCTCTGTGCTTCTCAGGGTCGGGGCTACATCTGTGTAATGACCAGAGGAGATCTGGAACCTGCCCCAGTACACCCTGACCAGGGCACCAGTCAATCACAGCGTCCTTTAAACGCACCACAAAGAATTGACGTTGCAAGCCCAGGTCATCAGGAACTGCCATTTCCAGCAGTTAGCTCTTACCACTGAGCCAGTGTAGCTGCTAAAATCAAGGCTTCGGTTCGTTTTAGCTTTTAGATTAGTTGAGAACAACAAACTCAATGACCTTTCTTCAATGAGGAAATAACATGACACCCATGATGTTTTACACGGTGGATAAAAACACAGCGAAAATGTCAGACATATTCAGTGACTTTTGTCCTTTTGCACATTCCTTACAGAAAGGAACTGATTAGCATGAATGGATCTGCTGGGTGTCGGTTCTGGCTACTGCCTGACATTGGATAAAATGTTTGAAGTAAAACATTGTGGCTAATCCCAAGTGACTCATTATTTGATGTGTAAAAGTTTAGTGCACTTAGTAGGAGAGGAATGGGGATTCAGCTGCTAATTCAAAGACATGTCTGTCCTCTGATCTACAGGAATGCTAGTAACTTTGTAGCTAATCCTACTGCTAATCCGTTTTTTTTTTTCATCTGCAGAAAACAGTATCTATAAAGACAGAATAATAAACCAGAAGAACCCTGTGTTTAGGCTTTGCAAGTTTCCAGGTTGTTAAAAACACGAGGAAAATGTGGTTTTATTTTCGAAGTAAGTTTACTATTGGCTCCATGAGGCAAACCGATAGTAACCCATGGGTTGAAAATACTCCTAGGTAAATAATGCATGGAATTATTTATTGAAATAATTCAATATTTTTAGTCTGAGTATTCCTGAGTCAATGGGACTATAACTTAATGTCTTAATGCTTTTGCAGGCTGTGAGACGTGTCTCTCACGCTATTGGATGACTATAACTCATTGGTATTTAAAGGGCCAAATATAAGTTGTGGACAGATCTGAATTGTCCCGCGGCTTCACTTTTAAAAATACGTGCCACTGGTTATTGTCAAACCAGACCTAACACATAGAATGCGATCTAGAGCGTAACACCAGCCCTCTCAGTAGCTTCTACTGGTCTGTCTCTGCTAGTACTTTCTAGTTTGAACTTTAACACAAAGACTTTCTGAACAATACTTTTTGTTTTCAGTTTGTTACATGACTTATGAAATTGTGGTATTTTTTTAACACTTTTGAGATTTTGGTGCAGTAAAGTTAATCCACATGGGGTCGTGGGTACCCACCCGGCAACTCTGGGTGTGTTGACTAGACGGGGCGCCAATCCATTGCAGGTCACACACACAGTCAGACACTAAGGACCACTTTAGAGACACCAGTTAACCTAACACGCGTGTCTTTGAACTTTGGGAGGAAACCAGAGAAATCCCACACAGACACAGGGAGGGCATGCAGTCTCCACAAAGAAAGGACCCAGGCCACTCCGCCCTGGGATTGAACCCGGGACCTTCTTGCTGTGCAGCAGCGGTGCCACCCAGAAATTCAATACATTTGACTTGTTCTGCACATGTGTTTTTTATTCTAAATGCAATGATTTGAATTATTTATGTAGAATATTTTTGTCACGCAAGACCAGATCTGGAAAAAATATAGACAGCCCTGCTGTAAATGCCTTAAACAAATGTCAGAATTATTTTTACAATTGTTTTAATTGTGTATAGGTGTAAAAGAGTTGCCCTGGCATAACCATAATCTGGTGTGTTTATGTAGAAATAACACAAAGCTGGTAACAGGCTGAAATGCTTCTGTTTTTGAAAGAAATCCAAACCCAATAACCCTCAGATAATTCACCGTGGCATCATAATAACCACTGAGGTGATGGACTGATCCTTTTCGGTTCTGACATGAAGGTACACAAATAATATAAACCCGCTGTGGCACGAGGTTTGTCTTCGCTCTAATCTCATGTAATGGCCTCATCCTCAGCACTGTGCACCCTCGGAGGGTTCCATGACATGGTTAAGTATGACTGTCTGTGCTCAGAGCGAACTCGAGTATGTATATGCACTGACTCAAACATCCAAGCTAATGAAATATGCGTACAGAGTAGTCAGGAGGTGAGAATGAGAGAAAATTGCGAGCACCTGGGCCAGCACTGCAATATGGTATCATTAATTTATTGCCTTCCCTGTGAGATCTGTGGGCTCGAATTGTCTTGTAGGCAGATCTGCTAATGAATTAATTGGAATGGGCATCGCGCGTAAAATCAGAGCGGGATTTTTAGCGGGTCGGGGCGCACTTTGATTGTATTATCATGCTGGAACCTGGAACGAGGCGCTGGAGGCAAGACTCCTGCCAGGTCATTTAGCTATTGAAAGCTTGAGTGTTTTCTTCATTGAGTGGATGTTATTATGTAATGGATAGCAAGGACAGATCCAGCGAGTGGCTGTCCTCTATGAGCTGTCCTTAGGCTAAATGATTCAGCAGCTCGATGTCGGAACTATAAGGAGGAGGTGTTCCTGCTATATGACAACATGTAGCTTCCTGTACATATATTGGGACAAACGTGTGGGTTTGCTGGAAATGATGTGAGTTAGACTGTGATTGGGAAATCTTTTTCGTTTACTTATATAGTACTTTGAACATTTGTTGCCCACAGAAAGCAGAAAGTCCTGTCCTCAAACCCATAAGCCAGAAGTGGCAGGGAAAAGGAGAAACTCTCTGAAATGCTTAACGACAAAAACGCTGATTCTATTTGACAAAGTTTAGTTCAGGTGGAGTGTCCTGGGTCCTTTCGTGGAGTCTGCATGTCCTCCCCGTGTCTGTGTGGGTTTACTCCGGGTACTCCGGTTTTCTCCCACACTCCAAAGAGTGGCGTGTTAGGTTAATTGGTGTCTCTAAAGTGGAAGACTGTGTGTGTGTGTCCTAGGATGGATTGGAACCCGTCTACAGTTGTTCCCGAGTGGTTAAGGTACTGGACTATGGACCACAATCCAACCTCTGCCACAGTTGGGTCCCTGAGCGAGGCCTTTAACTTACAATTGCTTGGATTGTAAGACTGTATGTATGTATTGTAAGTCGCTCTGGATAAAGGCATCTACTAAAGGACATAAATGTAAACGTGAATTGAGTGCATTGAGTCCAAAATGAGGTCCGAACCCAGTACAGCTGTTAGATTCGAATGAACCAGGAGTGTAAACTCCTAGGTGAGCACCGCTGGAAGCTAATTCCCTTGTGTGATCCCATTCAGCTCACCAGCTCTATGTTATTCATGCCCAGTCTGGCCACTGCTTCCAAATGTAATGATCAGCATAATCTGTCAGAGTGCAAATCACAGTTAGCGCTCTGTCTGGCTGAAAATGACTGTAGAACTGCAAAGTAGATTGGCATCAGTGTTGAGGCTTCTTGGCAGAAATTCATGCAGTGACAAGCACAACGCACCAATTAAAAGACAGGAAAGGCAATATGTGTGAGCAGCAGGTGTTTTCATTGCAGGTGGGCAGGTGTTTAGGGGTTGAGAGCAAAAACTGCACTGAAAGCTGAAGATGGGAGATTTTATTACACTGAATCTTCAGCTGCTGACAGACTGCAGGTACCTGCTGAGCAGCTCATTGACAGTCGCTGCCGAAGGCTCGAGAAACTGCTTTTAAATCCGATGTTTCCTGCCTGACTGCCGAAAGGGGTGCGTGTCAAGGTTAGACCGAGTATCAGATTTTCGTCTAGCCTTTTATTGTTAGTGCGCAGTCCAGACAGTAAAGGCGGTCTTATTGCGGCATGTTCTGAAGTACTATCAAGGGGACGTTAGAGGTAGAAGCTTGCCCTTTCTTTCCTCCGCTTTGGTCCGTTGTTTCCCTCGTCTTTCTTTGGTGACTCATTGTTCTAGCTGTTGTCATTGTCCCTGGGATTTTATTTACAAGGTCATATTTTTGGATTCCCGTCCCGCTTTGTTCGTAAAGCCGACTCCAGGCTGAAAGTTTGTCTTTTAGCTGTTAAATGAGAAATATGAAATGCTCAAAACTCCAGACTAAAGTGTGGTGACTAGAAATGCGTTGATGCATCTTGATGTAAAAATGGGACAAGTAGAACGAAGCATCATCTAGTTGAGTTATGCATTCTTGATTATCCAATTCCCTTTTTGAACACCAGAGGGCAGAGTCATACTCACAGACTCGGCGAGAATCTTCCATCTCTGTTGATATTAGGGATTTGGCAAATTGTAAGTTTAAAATTTTATTGTACGTTTTTTGAATTTCTATTCTACAGAAATAAAACAGAAACGTCTTCACTCGGTTATTCAAGATATGGTGAAACTACAGAAGAGTGTTCCGTTTACAATTTTTTATCTGTGTTTTTCGAAATGTATTTTAATTACTGGGGACTGACGCTTTTATTTGTTTAAAAACATACACAAGAAAAAAGTGCGTTGATTTAACGCGGCTAACAATTCAAAAAGAATGTCGTTTCTAAAATGTAATAGCAGTAACCGTGAGAAAATCGAATCAGTATCGAGCTCAGTATTGTGATCTGACTTGTAAGTAGAGTGCATCATTACACCCCTTATGGTGACAGTCTAAGAACATGCTTAAAACATCCATGAGCGAAGGTATGCAGACACGCCATCTTATTAACCGTCAATATAATGTAACAGCGTATTTATTACAATGTAATTACAATAATAATATAGCACTGCTATATTATACTATAAACGAATACTATAAATACTATTGATACTAGAAATGGGAAAATGTCTATTTTCATCATAGTTCAGTCGTACCCAGCTATCCAAACTCCAAAAATGTATCAGATAATGCATATTTAGATAGCGAGAAGCCTAATTTTATTATTCCTACCTTCTTCTCACATATTTCTAATTGCCCACCTAGACATGCCTGTCAATCAAGCGTAATATTAGGCCCTGTAGATTTTTTTGGTTGGCCCATCTGTCTGATGTACATGGGGTTTGAATTATCACGTGTTAAGAACACGTTATCTATGTGTCTGTAGTTGGTATCTTACGTCACTGCCTATCAAATTTTTTTTTTGTATAAAAACTGTGAAACTATTGCCAGGCATGCCAGGAAACAAAGTACAGACACCACCAGCCTCACAGTCTACACTGTCCAATTTAATTGCTCGATGTGGATCAGGTTCACTAAATCAACCCTATTCACCATCTGTGAACTAACCACTGTGCAGAATATAAAGACTGGGACAAACTTCAGTCAGTCCATGACAGGCCTGAATCAGCCCAGGTACCAGCACAACACACTCAAACTTTTGTAGAATCATTCTTAAAAAAAGTGTCTCTAAGCAAGAAAAGCAAGATATGGCAAGAGATAAACACTGTTACATTGTGAAAGGCACAGTGCCAATTCAGGTGGTTGAGAGAGGTGGGTTCAAACTTTTGAACACTTTAAGCCCACAAGAAATACTGCCAACGTGTTCTCTAGTTATGGTTATCGACAAAATCCTAGAAAATATTGAGTTATCTTTTTGTGGTCAATATAGCAATCCCCTGAGAATAGATGGAATCTTGAATACAGACGTGAGCTGGGAACTCCCTAGTGGAACAAGGCTTTGCCCTAAAGCGAGGGAATGCCACAGAGCCTTTGAATACCAATTCAGCCAAAAAACAAACCTGACCTCTCCAGAGGCAAGATACAAACCAAAGTAGATAAGTGTGTAGAGCAGATGTTCACAATTTTGTGCCTGTATTCTGCCTCACCAGGGGATTCCACCTACCACCCAGGGAGCTGGGTAGGGGTACAATACTAGGTTTGCTTTCAGTGTAAGTGTACTGCTAAAGAAAGGGCGCATTCGTGAAACCCAATGGTTTTGACGCAGGCTGTGCAGAATCTCAAAGAGAGCATCAAATTGTTCTTTTATCCCTGAGATGGCTTCCTATTGTCTAAATGTAACTTTAGATTGAACCGAATTATATAAATAACTACAAGAAGCAGCCTCCCAGTTTTATGGTTCTGATTCTGAGGTTCTTCATATAGAGGTTCTTCATATATGCAGATGCAGATTCCAAATCTGAGGCATAGTAATTTGAATCCACACATCCTTTCAAAAAAAACAAGGCACGCAGTATGTAGATCTATAGGCAGAGAATGTGTTCATGCAAATTTCATGACATCAGCTTAATTCAATCTGATCTTGCACTCCAATTTCCTGAGAGCCCGAAGAGGAAAGGCGTAACGCTGCCTCGCTGCCATGGAATAGATTTCCTTTTTGCCTTTTTAATTTGAGTCTCTTAACAGAATTTAAGTTCAATTGTGCAAAGTAAATTCGATTAGGTTGAGAGTGGTGTAGCATGGAAGCAGAAAAGTGTCCCATTTAATAATATTGTATAGTGTCCCATTTAAAGTTAATATAAAAATGTTTGCAATGCTGTGGACTGTGGTCACCTAGAGCTCAAGTTACGGCACTATGGACCAGAAGGTCAAGAGTTCAAATCCCCTCCTGCCAAGCTGCCACTGTTGGGTATTTGAGCAAGGCCCTTAACCCACAACTGCTTGTATTATAAGATTGTATCAGTTGTAAGTCCCTCTTTTTAAATGCATCAGCTAAATGCTGTAAATGTAAATATGTGTCCAAAATCACTAAAATATTAAGGTACTTTAATAAATGAGAGTGATATTTGGATTTTAGTCAAACTGGCTTTCAGCCTCACAATGTCTTTCACACCTTCAGCCAATACTTAGAACATTATGAACATTATGTTCTGTGAAACGGGATGTTGACTGAAACATGGTTGCCATGGCATTTCCTGATATCGTAATGTAAATATAAAGAGTATTCTCACAAGAAAGGTAAATGCAAATGATGCGAAGATGTCAGAGATACCCCTGAAAACACGAGTGAAACGCTGCCATCTACAGAGCATCTGAAATATAAACTGTCCTACGTATCACTACCTCCAGGAAACACTCAGCAGTCTGGTTCTGCACTACTGATGGATTTATGCCCTTACCGCATGGCTCATCGAATCCACCATCACCCTGTTCAAATATATGATAATGTACAGAACAAGCATACATTAACAATCACACAGTGTGGAACCAAAATATAAACACACAATGGAATATGAACATAAATAATCATACCTCGCTGGCTGCACACAACCAAGAGGGAATGAGTCCCCTTGAAGAAACATTCATTTCCAGAGCAGTTAATGCAGTATCATCTTCTAAACATTTCATAGCATTAACTTTAAGCACCGTACAAACTTTTCCATTTCGTGTGTATTCTTGGTGTGAAAAAAATGGCTACAACGAAATGTGTCCATGCGCAACACAGACAGTAATGTAGTTCCTACTTATACAAGTAGTCAAGTTATTGCAAATCAATATTTAAAGAAATAAATTAATTTAAATATAGTATATAGTTTTTTTTAATTTGACCAGCTCTTTACGGTCACAATGTCCAGAGTTAAAAGATCGTTCAATAAATGGATCTCGACTGGATTATCGTTAAGCAGCACTTAACCCAAACCCAAACCAAATCTGCCCTTGGACTGTGGAGGTTTAGTGGTTAATGTACTGGAATATGGACCAGAAGGTCCAGGGTTTGAAATCCAACCACAGTTGGGTCCATGAGCAAGACCTTTGAACCCCCAACGACTGTTCAGTAGGGTGCATGGTCACCCACACACTGACAGTGCTGGGGCACAGACAGGATCAGATTGTCCAGCAGTTCTTATGGGATTCTCTTCATGTTCATTTTGAAATATCCCACATTTTTTGTGAACAGAGTATTATGGAATAGGGAATCTCATTATTGCTTGCGTTATCATAGTCCATTTTAATATTTAAAATTGTTTGCCAATGTGTGTACCTAAGTGGTGGGAAGATGCATTCAAAAGTAACCTAAATAAGTCCAGCCTTTTCTCACAATGCAGTGTTTCAGTGTTGATTCATAATTAACAGTCCAAATTTAAGTTGCGGCTGTTATAAAATATGAAGGCGGTCTCTGCTTTTACTTCAATGAACTATTAATGGACACTGAGCATGCTGGGATTTAATCCACAAGCCTGGCCATTTCTGTTTTTATGAATAATGCAATGGGGCATGACCAGATTGAAACAAACAGCACAGAGTAAACTGGCAGCAGGATGGCAGAGGCCAATTAAACCTCACTGCTTAAAGCTGTTACAGTACCACTGTGAGCACCTGAAACAACAGGATTTGTAATGTTTCCCCTTCTCGTGGGTGGCTAATAGATTGCATTATATATATGGTTTTATATTAAAAAGTGATAAAAAAAAATGTTTACTACGCAAGATATAGCATTATTTACCTATTTAAATGAATCCTATGTATATGACGCAATAAAACCTCAGTGTTAGCATCTAATGTAAGCTTTTTTGCATGTTAGCTAGCGAGCTAGCATTAGTAGTGAAAACATGAAGTCGTTTAAGTAAAGGTTAAGAACACTTATTAGAATGGCCTTTCGGAGTATAAACTCATAGCCATTACACAGCTGGAATTAGCAGTTTACCATTTGTAAATTTTAGTAAATAATTCTCACAGAAATCAAGTCAGGTTAGCAACGGTTTTCTTAATGCCATTATTTGTGAAGGTTT
>JAUZST010082050.1:0-46740 GCA_034779995.1 Parotocinclus haroldoi | reverse complement strand
ATATATATATATATATATAAGCAACTGTGGTAGCCTAGCGGTTAAGGTACGGGTTGTCTTTGGGGGACTGAGGTAACCTAGCGGTTATGGTACTGGACTCAGAAGGTCCAGGGGTCAAATTACTCCTCTGCCAAGTTGCCACAGTTGGGTCCTTGAGCAAGGCTCTCTTAACCCACAATTGCTTGGATTGTAAGTCTATATGAGTTGTAAGTCGCTCTAGATAAGGGCGTCTGCTAAATGCTGGAAAATGTGAATGTAAACTCTGTAGTTCTAGAATTACAGACAGACTCTCTAGCCCCTTTGCTCTCTAATTACCAGGATTCCCACAGGACCAGCACAGATCAAGAAGTCATAGTTGTCATACTTTATTTTGCTTCACATTGTAAATGCAAAATCTGTTTTTCCAAACAGTTTGTGAAAATCCTTCATCACATGGTCACAGGATAATGGTGGCTGGTCATTTTTGGTTAACAAACTGCTACATATTCACTCCAGCAGAAAATCCTATTAACACAACACACACTAACACGGCACCATGTCAGTGTCGGTGCTGAGAATGAGCCACCACCCAAATAGAACTGCTGCTGGTCCTGTGGGGGTCTGAGTAACGGGAACTAACAAAGTATGTAGAGAAACAGGACTACAGTTTGTAATTGTAAAACTACAAAGTGATTGTATAGGGTAAAATGAGCTGATCAAACAAATAATCGAGTGTAGAATCAAGGAGGTGTCCCTAAAGTGAACAGAGTGTATATCGGATGCAGTTTCTGGTGTACAAAGGCAATGTGGTGTATATATTACAAACACTGGCACAGTGCTAATGAAGACAAAGAATGAAAGATGCAAAACCTAGCATACACGTTAATTTATGAACATTAGGCACACTTACCAGTGACCCAAGATGTGGATTGAGGTAGCGTCTTTTGGATTTAACTCAATGGCCCGCTGTGTAAACAAATATGGAATTAAGCATCAACTGTACATAAACATCATATTACCCAAGTTGAAAAGCTTACCTCCAGATGATCCTTAATGACGAAGGAGTTTCCTATTTTAACTTTGATGCCTTCATACTCCCCTATGTCACTTAGGCATACAGCATACCACTTAAACATATATGGATATAAACTGTTAGAAGATGTTCCCAGAACAATTGTTTAACACACCACGTTGATTACTTTATGTGCAGCGAAGCAGGTATCATTCTTCTCCAGTGCATTCTTGGCATAACTGAAGGCTTCATAAGTGAGTTTTTTCTTCTGGTCATCAACAACATTCGGTAGTAAAGAGAGGTCGCGTGATGCCCGAGCCAGCCTCCACAGGAACTCGGCATCATGACTAGAGAGACAAAGAAATTCTGGGTAAAAAAAAAATGCACCAACAAAATTTCTGTTAATAATGGCACACTGCAGATGAGGCAGGTCTTCTGTTAATCCTTCAGTAAAATCAATCGTATCTCAGCTCTTAGAAGACATTTTACTGGCTCTGAACCCTGTAAAATTGTTCCGCATTAATTTAAGCCTGTCATATTGTTAAGCAAGACTTAAATTATATTAATAAGTCATTTTTAAACATTTTATGACTGTTTTATCATAGGTTTTACTGTAACTTACTCTAACTATAGCAAAATGTTCTTGTTCTCAAATCCACCACCACAGTAACTCTAAGACTAGACCTAGACTGGCATCCCATCGTCATTACATGTTCTCGTGCTATCTGGGAATTACAGGATGGACCAATGCCCCTGAAACACAGACTAAAATAAGTCAGCAAATACAAAAATGGAAACAAATGGGACATTGATCATCAATCCAAGACACTTTCCCAAGAAATTTCCCAAAGTAATCACTGCCAGTGTTAGCAGGCTCTAAAAGAACTCTTTTGTGCAGGCTTTCCTATTCATGCCATGCCCATGCTGAGGGCACTGGGGGACCCTGCCTGTTAGTAATGTTTGTGTGTGTCCGAGCCGAACACTATTTATCAACCAAGTATCCAATTATTGGCATATCAAGAACATTGGTACCACACTGTTATTATTAATACATTTCCAACTGAAAGTACAGACATAAAACTTGTTTTATCATATAAGCAACATTCTTCCTGGTTTTCTGTAACGTAAACAGCAGGACTCATTTTTCAATAGTCATTTTTCAATAGACTACATACGATGCATTTGTAAAGTCTTCAGACCCTTTCGCTTTTTTCCACAGTTGAGCCCAGTATCAGACCCGATACTGATATTGTTATCGGTGCATCCCTAGTGAATACCTTGTGGCATCATAAGCAAGATAATCGCTACTTCAACTAAGTTGTCTAAGAGTTAAGCATCTGAGTACTTATGTTCATGTAATATTTTAGTTTTCCCATTTAAAAAAAATGTGCAATGTGGATTATTTTCCTTGATTAATATACTGCTCACAAAATAAGAAACTTGTAAATGACCATGTGTAACAGTCTCATGTTCAATTGAATTCTCCTATTAGGACATTTATGAAAAAGTGATGATGTTACAGATCATAATGGTTATGCTGAAATATAGAAAATCTTAGTGTTCACAAACCTGTAAAGTGTTCTGCTGTAACAACAATGAACACTTTACTAATAGTTAGTGATATTTTACACCTAATTTTTTATGTAAACAAAATAGAAAAATAAATAACTGACATCTGGCTTGTGTGTGCGCGCGCGTGTTTTTTATTCACAAAAAATTAAATCTCAAAAAAAGTAATGCCATTCAAAGCTTACCTGTCCTTATACTGTAGCAGGAGCTGGTAAAGTTTCTCAGTCTCTCCACAGCTGTATAAATAATCAGCTTGTTCTAAAACTTCATCAGCTAAACAGGAAATAAATGTTAATACATCTGAAATTATATTGTATATTATATATTTTTTAGTATTATTGTATATTATATATTTATTAGTATTATTTTATATTATATATATATATATGTTATATTATATATATATATATGATGTTATTTTGTTGCATTCCTACTGCATACATGTCTTAAGATGTGCAACAGTACAAGGTCATCGCTCTAACATTTTTCATTCAAAGCTCTCCACACATTCTCTATTGAAGACAGGTCAGGACTGCAACCAGGCCTGTCCAGTACCCCTAACCCTCTTCTTCTGCAGCCAAGCCTTTGTAATATGTGCACTATTTGGTTTTGCAGTGTATTGTTCAAAAATGCATGGACGTCCCTGAAAAAGATGACATCTTAAATACCACAGCGCATATCTTTCTCTAAGATGTCAATGTATTTTTCTGCATTTATGCTGCCATCACAGAAGTGTAAATTTACTTATATAAATTTCCAAGGGCACTGAAACACCCCACACCATAATAGACCCTGGCTTTTGGATTTGTTGCTGATAACATCTGGATGGTCCTTTTCGTCTTTGGTCCAGAGCAAACACCATCCATTTTTTTCCAAAAAAAGACCTGGAATACTGATTCATCTGAGCACAATACCCATTTCCACCTTGCAATAGCCTATCCAAGATGCCTCGGAGCCCAGAGAACTTGACATCATTTCAGGACATGTCAAGAATTCAGGACAGGTTAGAATTAGGCTTTTTTTTCATAGTGGAGATTTAAGTGGCATTTGCTAATGTAACTCTGTATTGTAGTGCTTGTCAAAACTCTGCTCAAGTAAACACTTGCCCATGTAATTACATCAGCTATTGATCAATGGCAGTTCTTGGTGCAGTGTCATTTGAGAGCTCACAGATTATGGGAATTCAACTTATGCTTGCACCCATTGGTCTTTACAAAACTGAAATTCCTCTAAAATTTCTTAAATCATTTAATGATATTATGCACTGTAGAGGGAGTAATAAGCGAATCTCTTCCAATATTTCTCTTCCAAACATTGTTTTTAAATGTTTCAATCATTTTCTCCCACATTTGTTGACAAACTAAAGATCATCTGGCCATCTTTGCTCATCAAAAACTCTACCTTTCCTGCATGCTGGTTTTGTACCAAAGAATGATTATAATCACCCGTTTGAAGCCACATCAGTATTTAGTATTTTTAATTTATCATTAGTTGTAATTGCTCTTCCCCAATTTATTATTTTAAATGTTACACAGGCCTGAAATCCAGCAATGGATGTCTGTTAACTGTTAACTACTGTCTGCACTGAAATGAAAGAAACTGATTTTATATGTAGTTTACATACTGTCCCATTTTTTTCTAACTTGGGGTTGTAAAGGAGCTAACATTAATAGAGAAATCCTTAAACTAGAAATGTTCTGCACAAGTAGTACCTTTGTCACGTGCAAACACTGTAGTTGCATAAGTCACCCTCCTGTGTCCTTTGTACAACAGATAAGATAGTGGCGGTACAGTGAGGAGTAATGAGGTCCGTCTAACCTAAAGGTTGGATATAAGATAAGAGATATTAAGTAAAGTTAAAATATAAGATTTTAAAAAGTGTGTGTGGGAGGCATCCAAAACATACTGAAGTCATGTTTTATACACAGTGATATCTTGATCCTCAACACATTTTGGCTACAAAATATCTTGATTCTCATTGCTAGCTTGTTACTCGGCGCACTTGCTTAAAATTGAACGAGTTGAGGCATTTGGCTCATTTCAGCTAAATCTCGGTTCCCTATTCATGATTGAGGACACAGTGACTCAGATTCACAATAGCCCTTGCTCAGTGAAAATCCTTAGGTTTTTCTTAATTTTTTTTACAAGTACTCTTAATGGTTAGTTATAACAGCCAACCAAAAGGAAACGAAGCCTATAAAGGCTACCTATATGGTGCCTATAAATACATATAAAATTATAATGTTTTCCTTGTAACTTAATATATATTTATTTAATATATCCTCTAATGGTCAGGATCTCCACAGAACCAGCACACATTAGGTCCTATTTGGATGGTGGATCATTCTCAGCACTGCACGGACACTCACATGGTGATAGTGTTGGTGTGTTGTGCACATATGATTGGATCAGACCGTAGCACTGCTGGAGTCATTAAACTACTGTGGTCAGTCACTGTCCACACATCTAACAAATTGCTTTACCTTGTAGAAATGAGCAGTGATTTGATCTGTGGTGGCCCTGACAATATAAAAAAAACACAGAAAAGGGGATGAAAATGGATGTAGATGGATAAATGGACTATAATCTGTAGAACTACAAAGTCTACTGACCACTAAAACTTAATGAATATACAAAATATAAACTAAAGCATAAATAATGCCCAAGACTTTTGTCATGTACTATAGGCCACAGTCTTGCAGACATATATGAACTATGTGGAATTCAATGTATTTTCAGGAATGTGGTGTCACATGTCAAATCTTCAGGAGCAATTAGATTGTAAACCTTCTGTTGCAGGCACACAGAGGCACAGTTGTCACTGTTCCACGTACAAACTTGAGTCTTCCTGACAGAAACTTTTTTTTTTCCATTGTACTGGTGTCTTTTGCTCCTGTCCATAAAGTTGCACCAGTTGTATACCATCACCAGCTCTACATGTCTGTTATAGATTTCCGGATTCTGTTTAAATTATTTCATAATGTTTTAAATAGTAATTTCACTATAGATATTTATTGTGGCATTATTTTCTGTTGTGACCCATGGACCTGCAATAGTTATATACTTGTCTGTTTTCTTGCATATTAGAAAAGATAGCATCATCACACCTGAGTTCTATGTTTATGTGTTTCTGCTAATGTTTATATGTTTATGTTTAATGTTTATATGTTTCTGCTATCTTCCGACTTATTTTTAATGCCAAGCTACCGTTTGTTTTCTAAATGCATCCCAACTTATGTGCGTAATATTTTGTTCACTTCTTTCATTATGGACATGAAATGTATATAACATTGTTTGTAATTTTTTACAGACTTTTGTAGCTCGTCTGACCATAAATTAACTAAACTACTCAATATTCACAACAAGTGCACAGACATTTTGGATTCTGACTCTAAAGAGACACCACCTGATTGATCCAATTACGCTGTAAAGCCTCATCATACATGATCAACACAGGATTGTGAGAGGTAAGGGCTAATGCATGCATGAAAATACATTCATTTTCTTTCTCTGTGAAAATGTATCTTTTAATAAAGCAAATATTATTTGTCCCATAAATGGGAAAAGGATTAAACGAAAAGCCTCTTGACTTTGTGGCATATTCGTAGTGCAAATAAGTCCCCATGGGTCCTAAAATGGTTCGTTATAACAGCCACCCAAACAGAAACTGAATCCTTTTGGCTTTCAGGCTAAGGAGTTTGCATTAGCAAATTCTAAATTCACCAGTAGAGTAAGTGTCTTGCTTTTACTTTTCAATTTCAATCCACAACTCACCAAATTACATAATGTTTCTTAACATTTATTTATAACAAAAACTTTGTATTAATGATTTTGGCCAACTGTAGATTAATGTAAGTGTTAATGTATGTGTTAATAGGTTCTGCTATGAGACCGTATAGACTGCATCAGTTTTAGTGGTGACCGTTTTACAATCACTGACAGTAATCCATCTGCTTCTCTGTCTACTTTTACTTTTTCTCACAACATGTACCAATCATGAATCAGGGAGCACTGCAGATACTGTTGCAGTAGAACTCCATTAATGCATATAATGCCTTATACAATGTGGAATTATTGGGGGTCTGAAACTGATTAATTCAAATATGTTCAGTAGTGAGTTTTCGACTTTTGGAGTGAAATAAAGTCAAGAGCTGAGTGACTACTGTATTAGATTTATGTATATCCCAAATTATGAACTGGTGCTACTTTAGATATCTTCTTAATTATATACTACTGTCTGCAGCTAAAATGTCATTTTAGATAGAAGGGAAATCATAAAACCAATTACAGGGATCACTGACCTTTTTCTCACAGCTTGGGATTGTGGATTGGATTGAATTAAGGACTAAATGTGCTGACTCGGAGGCCTATTAATATGAAGGGCTAAATATAAATCCCATCAAGCTGCTGATTTTGGACCCCTGAGCAATACTTTTAACCTATAACTACAGTACTCACAGCTATCTTAACTGTAAGTTGGTCTGGATAAGTACTCTAAGGGTTACTAAAATCTACTGATACTGCCAGCGGAGTTCAGAATCTTTTATTTAGCTGCAGTACTGCAGCAGGTTTAGCTTTTTCGTTTTTGTGAACCATCTACAGGTACAACTTGATCCAAAATATATAATGTCAGGGTTAAGAACGTCAGTAATAATTCTTACAGAGCTTGAACTCATCCAGCGAGTACTGTAATCTCTGATGCCTGTTTTCACCGATCTTCCGCTGTTCACCAAACGGCCAAAAGCCCGAACCGAAGCCACAGAGAACATGTTTCTAACCTCTACTACAAATCCGGAAGGCACGAATGTCCTCCCACCACAGCAACTGCTCCGACTTTTATCTTCTTGCTGTTTTACACACCCTCATTTTCAAAGAGCTTGGTGGCATTTTCAAATTAAAAGTCCATAATGAAGCAAATGTTTTGCACGATTTAGTGAAGGATATAGCTAGGGTGAGTCAGAAGTCACAGGACATGTCGTGGATTTTCGCTGCCAAAAACATTGTTGAGGTTTCTTCATCGGTAGCGACCTGTGGAGGTACACTACGGGAAATGTATGGTCTTTTGTGGATGGCGGTTGGCGGTCATGATCGTTCATAGTGAACAAATCTTTTATATGACTCGAGAGTTACAAGTCATCTCACACACACATACCCCCTTTTCACCGATATGATTCGGAGCCTGTTCTAATAAATATTAAAATGGTTTGTGGTATTTCTTTTTTTATATTAAAATCTTTAAACATAACAAACACACACAAAGGTCATCAAGTTCCACATCTTTTTTACTACACATTCATAGCCCGCCACATGACGCAGACTCAGAGTAGGAGCAGTATAGAGATCCGTTTAGTCACAGAGTAGTTCATTTGTGATGTGTTGAAGACACATCGCAAACAAATGCACAAAATAAGATTTCACGTAAAATGCAAAATGGCTTATCGACACACAAAGCATTCATATTAGCTACATTAGGCTAAAATATGAGGCTACAGATAATAATAAACTAATAGCCGTTTTGCACGTTCATTTGACACGTGTTGTTATTCATTCATTAAACGATAAGTAATTAGCTGGTGGTACTTCAGTACTTGCACATGTGTATGCTGTTATAGTGTATATAATGTAAATTGTGTTTATAAGTGTGTTTAGAAATACTACTTGACCCTAATAACTTGTTGACTTTGTGTTATACCCTGCCACATAAAATAAACTAAATAACATAAATATGTCAAGCTTGGAACAGTGACATTTTAGGGAATTTGGGACATAAAAGTAGTCATATATTCATTGTCAAAATAAGTGACTGATTTTTCTGTCATGCAATTGTCCTGTGCTAGCAGGGAGTGCTGTGTAGAAGAAAACAGGTCTGGTTCGTTCATGACTCAGTGAGTCTTTGAGTTTCAGGCTGGGTGCTGTATTTGATGACCACAAAAGGGCTCTCGTCTCACTAGTTAAAGTAAAGAACGTAAATGAACGAAAACTCAAAGACTTAAAATCACCTCAATCCTCTCTTCTTTTGTCAGATCCATCTTTGGGTACCTGTGATGAACAACAAAAGTTTTCATTCTCTGTGTCGATGACTATTGAACCACAAATCTGATTACAGCAATCGATTTCTAATACAATTCTGGTTTTCTTTGATATGCTACATGACCACTTTCCCATTGGAAAAACTTGCTCTTGATACAATATCGCAGATTTCAAGATGGTCAGACATTACCTAAATATATAATTAATTTATGTATTTACATTACTTGCTAGGGTATTCAGATGTTATTTCCCCCTTTGTTTCTGAAATAAAAAGATGCTTTATTTTTGCTTTACTCACCCTGTAGAATAGAATCATCTATTTGGATAGCACAGTGGTGCAGTAGCTAGTGCGGTTGCCTCACAGCTCTAGTGTCATTTCCGACTCTGTGTGGAGATTGAACATTCTCCCTGTTTCTGAGTGGGTTTACACCTGGTTTCGAAGATGTATGTTTGGGTAGCTGGTGTTTCTATTCTTTATGTGTATGCGTGTATGTCCCCTACAATGGATTGGCTCCCTGTCTAGGGTGATTAACTGCCTTGTGCCCTGTGCAGGCCAGGCTTTCATTGGTTACCCCCTAACTTTGACCAAGAAAATATCAATAAAGAAATGACATAAATAAAACCAGCCTCAAGATGTTTAGAGGAGCATTCATTTCCACATTCAACCCCCTTGTTACTCCCCTGCTTTTCTAATGGTCAGGACCCCACAAGACCAGCTCAGATTAGATACTACTGCATTTGGGTGGTGGGTTGTTATTAGTAGTGCAGTGGCACTGATTTGGTGGTGGTGTATCAGTTTGAATTTTGCTGGTGTGAGTGGATCAGGCAGAGCAGTGCTTGTGAGCACAACTAATACAAACTGTGCAACAATGTTAGATTAAGATAGTGAGAAGTAAGAAGTGTGTTGTATTCGATTCCACTAGGTGTTAAAATCACTCTGTAGGAACATTGACTCATGCGGGGAGGATAGCTTCTCACAGTTGGCACAAATTATGGCGGTACTGGCATGTTCTGAACAGGCTGTTCTACCTCTTCCCAGAGATGCTCTCTAGGATTGAGATCTGGGACTGGTTAACACCTGATTATAGACAGCATGTTTAACGAAAGAGGAACTATACCAATCTGTATTTCTTAATGTCCACGACATTAATGTGTCAGTTAGTAAACAACAATAATATGAAATAGCATAGAATTCAGAAGATGAGCTACCAAGGTAAGAAAAGTGCTAGAGATGTGAAAAGCTAGGAAAGACAGGGTGAACAGAGCTTCATGGACAGCAGGCTGAACACATCCAAAGCCCACCTACAGGCCACCCACTTACATTTCCAGAATTTAGCAGACACCCTTATCCAGAGCGACTTACAACTCATATAGTTTTACAATCCAAACAGTTGTGGCAGAGGTGGGATTTGAACCCTGGACCTTCTCCCATTTACTGTTTACCTATTTACCACCAGTTCATGGTAACCACAGTGGGCAGATAATGTTACTGGTGCAGTAGCCATTGTGTGTCAGTCACTGTTTTCTGGGTCTATTGGTTACATGAACAGATATTACCAAATTACACACATTGGCAAATATAAAGAATTAAATGGATGGAAAAACAACCAAATATTATTTACATTAGTGAAAGAAGAAAGGCAGAGAAGGCCAGTACAAGCAATTCAGAGTTCTAAGCCTTAACATAGAGTAATAAAGCACCAAAAAACAAGCAGGCTACAGACGCTTGAATATATGTCTATGTACCCTGCCCAAAATGTACATTTCAGGCTAAAGTGAAAAAGGTTTACAATACACGCCCTGAAGACATTAAGTAGCATTTTACGTTACTAAGTAGAGAAGGGAGCCAATACAGAAAACCAAAGCTTTTTAAAAATAGTAACCTGTTTAGTATAGAACTCAGTCACTCGAATCCTTTGATTAATGTGGATTGACACTACTATTTAAAATATGGGAAAGCCACATGTGGAAGGGCAGGTGTCTATGTCTCTAAAAGTGACCACCCAATGTGTAGTCATATGGTAGGGGAATCAGTGTCTATAAGGCATCCCTTTATGAATTAAGTGTGTACGTCATACAATAGATTTTCAACATGTCTAGGCATAAGCCGAATGAAGGGGTATGAAAATAAAGGGACAAATAAATAACTAGGTACGTTGCAGGGATATAAAATGCACTACTTTGAGATAGTTCAAATTCAGCAGTCAGCTCAGATGCTACATCCTCATAGAGGATTGTTTAAACATGAACGTTTGATGTGACTTAATGAAGACTTATGTAATAGATTTAAATCGGTTTAATACAAAATCCAGTGCAGGAAAGTTTGCACGGTGGTAGCTTAGTGATTAAGCTACTGCCCTGTGCTCCAGACGGTCCAGTGTTTAAAACCCAACTCTGACAAGCTGCCACTGTTGGGTCGTTGAGCAAGGTTTTTTAACCCACCATTGCCTGGATTGTAGCACTGCTCAGTTGTAAATCACTCAGAATAAGAAGACGAGAAGAAATAAGTGCGTTTGCTGAAATTCTTACTGTAAACGTAATGCAAACACCGGTTCCAAAGGGTGACGTCATACAGTATATGTCGATCTTTTCTCATACGAGCTCCGCGTGCAATGTTCTGAGCTGGATTCCGTACTTCTAGACGAAACCATGACTGAACGGGGGGAGGTTACAAACGTTTAATTCAACTAAATCCTCTGTTTCCCTGTTTACTTGTACGTCGTGTACACGAGATGCTTTTAAACCAACCTTAATTCTTCTGTAATGCATCTTAGCTTGTACTGTTGAATACTGAATTAAGTACTTTATTGCCCGAGTAGCTGTGAAACCCCTGAAGTTCAGCAGCACTTTATTCCTCAGACTGGACGATGGCAGAGGTTTAAGTGAAAGCTATCAGGACTGTGACAGCAGAGAAGTTTTATACGGCACACTGTCATTAGTCGAGGTAAAGACATGTTTATATACACTAACCGTCTGTATTCGCGGTTTGTAAACATGTAAGTCACCATGGTGGTGGAATTCGCTGAATGAATAAATTTAGCTGCAGGAAGCCTTGTTGCTAATGTTGGAAAAGCTAAACTGGCGAGTTCGGTAATGCTAGTTACTCAGCACCAACGTTTTTAGAAGTGAACAGTTCATTAACTTTACTCAGTAGCTAACATCCCGATTAATGTTTATTTTCACTAAGCCTTAAACATGGCTGTAGTCTAACTACGTATAAATCCTAAGTGGAGTGGTATTTAAAAGAACAAGCAGCAGAGTAGCCGGTTAAGCTAAGCTAAGTGTACAGGCCCGTGGACAGTTTGAGCTGATCGCTTACTTTAGCAGAACCCCTGCTTAATCACTAACATTAGGTGATTCCACAGTCAAGGTCACTCGTGATTACAACATTACACCCTCTTACATTTCGCTGCTTTAATTTCCCGTCTTTTAGCAGTGTGTTTAGACACTTTGCGTTGCTTTAAACTGCTCATCGCACTGCCTCCATAAACTTTAGGTCTGTTTAGATTTGAATGAATTAGATTTCTTATGTCCATAAATAACCCGAAATCTAGGGTGTTTGTCATGTAAATTACGTTGGGACACCACTTCAGGAATCCACACATCCCTGGTGAAGCTGAATAAACTTTGATCACTTCGCTTTGGATTGTGCTTTGGCAACACAAGACTTTTGTTTTTCCTTTCCACTGTCGCCCTAGGCTTGCTCAACTTGGGTTTGGCCTTTTAAGATAATGTCTTACTGTAAAGCTGCTTTGAGACAATGTTACGTTGTAAAAAGCGCTATATAAATAGAATAGAATTGAATTGAATTGACTTCCGTTTCTCCAAAACCAGATGAAATTCGAATTTAGTTAGACAACACCGGTAACTCCTGTTTGTCATGTGATTGATCTAATGGCGCTGAATTGGGAAACTAGACGATCAGCCAGGATGCTTAGACTTCATGTATAGTGAGTAGTTTGTTTAGACTCTGCTTTGTACATCAGCGTTTCAGTGCCACTGATTAAAAAAAAAACAAAACGTTATGAATAAACTTGTATGTCACTAATAAATTTGTAATACAGGTGCACAGTTTAGTGCATTAAATATATTACTTTTGTAGTTAGCTATTATATATAGCTTATTTATGTCTGAAAGATGGACAACTAGTACGAGTAAAGAGTATGAGCACGTAAAAAGGAATCACAGCAGAAAGTCTGCAGGCAGAAATAAACCTTATTTTTGTACCTCCTTTTTCATTGGGTTTCATGTTTTATAAAAGTTACCAATATCTGAGTTATTGTATTGTACAGTAGCCTATATCTGTAACTTACTGTCTTCATGTTGTTTTAATTAGTATTGTTTAAAATGAAACCCTAAATAAGTCACATCAGAATATTATGACCACCCTTTAGTTGCTCTGTTACCGTACAGAATCGTCTTTGTCTGTTTTTCTGATGACTTTAATATGCACTGGATATATCATAGTGTAGCTTACCTTAAACAGACTTCAAACACAACACATTACCTTAAGCCGTAGTTGGACAAAATTAAGAAACCATTGTATTATATGATAAAGCATTGAGCATGTAATTAAAAAAATAATGTATTGAAAGTGAAACAACAAACTATTTTTGCAACCATGGCTTTTCCCGGTGCTCATCATTCTCGCCATGTGATTCCCTATATCAGACACTGCTTATTTCCGAGATCTAAAATACAGTTGATGAATGTGTATTTATGTGCATTATCGGATTCCCATTGTAAAGTAAAAATGCTGCAAGTTGGACAATCGTGTAATCAATCGTGAACAACTATGTTGTTAGCCTCCTTTCACCCTGCTCTTCAATGGTCAGGGCCCACACTGATTAGGTACTATTTGGAAAGCAGCTCTGTAGTGACACTGATGTGGCGTTGCTGTGTTTTACTGGTATGAGTAGACCAGGCACATTGGTGCTGCTGGAGTTTTTTTAAACACCTCAGTGTCACAGCTGGACTGAAAATAGTCCACCAACCAGAAATGCATTGCTCACAAAAATATAGTGGATATTTTAAAATGATGTAATTCGATTTTACGTCATTAAAGAAGATCATCAGAAAATCTAATGAAAAGTCAAAGATAGTGACATAACAATGATAGCGATGCAAACTCAATTATCTTGATTGAATATTAAGTGTCAAATTCATAGGGGTGGAATGGAAGCATTTCAAACTGGTCGAGAGTGCCACACATTGACTGTAGGGCGTATGGCCACCAAATCCTGTCAAAACCCACCGACAGCGACGGGGCATGGACAGGATCCTCTTTGTATTTGTTTTAAAACATCCACTAATTTTTGTGAGCAGTGTATATATCCAAAAATGTTCTGTAAACAGCGTCCTGTGAGCACTGATGAAGACTTAGAGTATGACTAACACAAACTGTACAGCAAGAAATGAGCTACAGTCTCTGTCTGCACCTACAAGGTGAGTCAATTAGGTAGAAGAATGTAGTAGATTGGACACTGAATGAACACAGTGTTTACTGCACTGCTGTGTATGAACCAATAATATTAGCAAAACACAAACTGATACACCGCCACTGACTTGCTTGAATGGTTCACCACCCAAATAGGACCTGATCTGTATCGATCTTGACTGTTAAACGGATGAATGGTAATTATAGAGCTACAGAATGCTTCTGAGTGGTAAACGGGCTCCAACGTGTTATGGCACTTTGATTCATTTAATAAACTCAAGACAAATAACATTTCAATAATTGGTTGACTTGACGGATGTAGTCATTTTATACTCCAAACAATCTGAGTCCAATGTGCCACGAGATTTAGTGTCAGTATTAGTTTGTAAATCCTAGGTGAACGTCTAACTTACTTAAACCCACATTTTCACAGTTAGGCTACAGCATCAGCTTTTGACTGAAAATCGATTAATATTATACGTGCATTTTTGAGTTACTATGACTGTATTCTTGATCTGCAAAGGGCAGGGTTTCTGCTTCATTCTCATTCACTTCTCCAACATGGCCGGTGGGTATCAGTGCTGTCTCAAAGCAAGAAGGTTCTGGGTTCAATTCTTTCTGTGTGGAGTCTGCATGTCTTCCCCTTGTTTTTTGTTATTTTTTTGTTTTACTTCGAGGAGATCTAAATTAAGTGACCTTATATGTAAGCTAACGATACTGGTAACTGTTGTTCACAGAGCGAATGATATGCACAATATCAACACAACGTAATATGCTGTCAGTGTATATAAACATTTTTTTGTTTAGACGTTTTGACTGTAAATCATGGAGCATTTGCTGAATTAAATATATAATGCATTGTAATTATCTTTTAAATAATATGTAGTACCTGTGTTGGATTGGGGATGATTTGATTGTTTTGTTTTTTTTTTATTTTGTTTTTTTATTTAAGCATTTTACGATTCCTATGATTTAAAATTTCCTGTCCCAGCACTTTGCAGTAGACGCTGCACAATGTCCTTAAAGCCAAGGGTGGTGGATTTTGATGAGACGTGGAACAAGCTTCTCACCACCATCAAGGCAGTGGTGATGTTGGATTACGTGGAGAGAGCCACATGGAACGACCGGTTCTCGTATCCTTTTTAAATAGTTTTAAATGTTTGATTCTCTTCTGCGTTATCGGATGCCACATACAAACCTTTGGCCATGTCCCTGCCACTGCAACAGCAGTCCCATTCACCTATCGTATAGGTCTAGGTCTAGGACTAGGTATAGTCAGATTAGTTCCCTTTCTGCAAAAAACTTCATCATTTACCTGTGCAAAGAAGTGGTGGGTGAGTTTAAATTGTGTGGAGGCACTCGTTAACCTACAGTCCTCCTCCTTCAGTTGGATTGGGGGGGGGGGGGAGAAGAAGAGTTCTATTGCAAATATGATACTGCGTCTAATGTTTTATAGCAACTTTATGTTGAGTGATAGTAGTGTTTTAATGTCTGTTATATCCCACCAGTTTCTTTGACCCCAGCTTCCAGTGATATTTACGCATTGTGTGTTGCTTATCCAGAACCACTGGGTGAACGCTTATACACAGAAACAAAAGTGTTTTTGGAAAATCATGTCCGTCAGCTGTACAAGGTATGCATGGAGATGATGACTTATGGATTGTCTCTCTGGAGCGTATTTCAGTGTACACCATGTTTAAAATCTGTCTGTCTGTGCAGAAAGTGCTAGAGTCAGAGGAGAAAGTGCTGCCGATGTATCACAGATATTGGGAGGAGTACAGTAAGGGTGCTGACTACATGGATTGTTTATACCGGTAGGTGTTTCACGTGGTATGGTTTCCTATTTTGTTTGTGTTAAAAACGCTGCTCATCTTGTAAACATGAACTTTTTGTGTACCATACTTTCTTTGCTGAGGCACTGAGGGTTACTTCATGCAGTGCTTAGTGAATAGTTACACAGAGCACTCACTACAAGCCTTTTTGGTTCCACTAACATACCAGGTGTTTGCAGACTTTTGTAACTGAGGCTTACATGAATGCACATGATATTTAAACAACCCTAAACAATCACTTTTGGGTAGTGCCAAAAAATGTCAATAAAAAGATTTTGGAAAAAGCAAGATTGTTTTCCCCTTGAGTAGGAATTGGTAATTAGGCTCTTCAGTGTGTATATACTGTAAATGACCACCACACTGAATGAGAACTTTGAGAATTGTTTTGTATATTTTTTTTCTATATAGACAACCCACATAGTTGATTGGTTTTTTTCCCCCTCCTTTTGGCCTCCAGAGCCATGGCACTTCACTGTGGCATATGTTCCACAAGGTACTGAAATCGTTCTAGGAATATTGATCCATGTGAACAGGATAATGTCTTTCCATTGGCACAAAGTGGATTAAAGTGCAGACTAGAGATGGACTAATCGATTGCCCAGTG
Organism: Parotocinclus haroldoi; assembly: GCA_034779995.1. NCBI lineage: Eukaryota > Metazoa > Chordata > Actinopteri > Siluriformes > Loricariidae > Parotocinclus > Parotocinclus haroldoi. The sequence continues at coordinate 30,277 of JAUZST010082050.1, read as the reverse complement.
ACCGGAATTGGCCAGTTTTTAGTGTGATTGATTAGTCACACTATTGATAATACTAATGCTGGTGTAGGGATCAGTTTCAGACGCAGCCATATCTTAAGTGTGGGAGTAGCCTACTTCGCAGTGAGTTTGGTTTGTTGTGAATGGCAAAAGTAAGTTATGGAGGAACATGTCCAAAAATGTTCAGAACAACAGATTTAATAAAGCATTTAAAGAATCATCAACACAGAAAATGCTGAATTTAAGAAAAACTAACAAAGGCAACGAGATGAAAGCTAAAGCTTGCAAGAGCATAGAGCCAGGAATAAGCCAACAGTGCCTGCTATCTGTTTTTTAACAGTGAAAATGTTTCCTTTACAAGAAAAGAACAAAAAATGTTTCTCTAGGCTCTCATTTATAATTCTTAGACAGAAAGAAAAGTTGCAATCAGGGCATCTCTAGAACGGATATGTGCCGAACAGGCCATGTCTACAATGTCCTAGAGATGGTATACTAGACCTGGGGACTTTGCTTTTCTGTGCACCGTGCAAAAACCTGTGTTCTGTGCAAAAACCTGCAAAGTTGGCTGATTTTGAAATACTGACTTTGGTAGTCTATCAGCCACTGACCTCGTTCGAAGTCGTTCAGGTCATTTGATTGTCCCATCCCATTCCCTAATGTGGCTTCACACTTGCACTGATCCACAGAAAACTTGCTCGCTTGATTTTGTGCTCCACTTTGGGTCCGTACATGGGGAAACTCCAATTATGAAAGGGCAGGTGTCTCTAATAAAGTGATTATCTGAGTTCTTTTTGTCTTGGATTTCACTAATGAAAAACTGTAATCTGTATCAAGTGGATTAATTACATTGTTTTTCACCAAGCATCTGTATATGTCAGCTTCCTGCAACAAATATAAATTAATTCTGTGTAAAGATTTAAGTTTAAGTTGAAACTCGCTTGTTCTGTGGGAATATTAGTGTTAATTCTTAGTTTGATAATCCAGTCTAAAAAGTGATTTGGATTTGTAAATTTGTATTGTCAAATTTACTGTCGCTTGTTGATGGCTTTATCTATGAAGTGGAGAGTAAAGGTTAAGAATGTGTTTTCATGCAACAAGCATCTCTTGGCTAAGCTGCCTCATTTGTAGTAAAAGAATGCCAGATCAGTATGTTGTAAGTTCGCTCTCAAGTACTGGCACTGTGACTAGACAACACAGGAATTGTTTTTAGTGTTTGTTACTATTTGACCCATTGTCAGCGTGTCTTAAAGACGGGCACATTATTTTTTTTGTTTCTGTGTTTATATTTCCTGTTTTATCTCAGGTACCTCAACACACAGTTCATAAAGAAAAACAAACTGACTGAAGCAGACCTGCAGTATGGCTATGGAGGGGTTGATATGAATGAGCCATTGATGGAGATTGGAGAGGTAAGCAACCAATAGCCTGAGCACATTATAGTAAAGGTCCAGGTACTGTGCTTTAACAAGTCCCTCATTGTATAAGCATTTGACATTCTCGTTCTAGTTTAGTTGTTACACGATGCCGGCTTATTCAATCCTAGGAACAAGACTTGGAAAAATGTGATTGTGTTTCCTTTCACTTCACCTTTCAGCTTGCACTTGATATGTGGAGAAAGCTGATGATTGAGCCACTTCAAGCCATGCTGATCCGTATGCTTCTGAAAGAGATCAAAAAGTATGTTCAGCAGTCAGATTCTGTATTAGGGATTTATTAATTTAATATTGTTGTAACCTTATTAGGTATGGGTAAGGTAAGATATTGAATTAAATGCTTCTTTTTCTAGTGACCGTTGTGGAGAGCATCCGAATCAGAAAGTAATCCATGGGGTTATCAACTCCTTTGTTCATGTTGAACAGTACAAGAAAAAGTTTCCTCTAAAGGTAGCACTGAAATAGCGTTGCTATGTCATTTCTAAATGAATCCACAAACTTCTGTGTGGATGTGATACTTAGTTGTAAGTTTTTTTGAGTAATAAACTCTTCTGTCTTTTCTAGTTTTATCAGGAGATCTTTGAAGGGCCATTTCTGACAAAAACAGGAGAGTATTACAAACAAGAAGCCTCCAACCTGCTGCAAGAGTCTAACTGTTCTCAGTATATGGAAAAGGTTAGATGACGTCCACGTCTATGACTGTCTTGTCTTAAATTACGCTATATATATGACATCATCTCACGACATCGCCTTGTACAAAACTCTGTAGAAGCTGATGCTCATGAAATTTGTCGGCAACTTGTTTTTGCTTATTATTTAGACTTCATGGAGAAAATGTCCAAGGTTTCAATGTTTGCCTGGATCTGTTGATCCTGTTGCTGTAAATGTATATTTTAGCTCTGGAAAATTATACTTCCTCTTAATATTTGGAAAATCTGTTGGTACAATACTCTAACCTATCGTCGCAGGAACCTAGCCATCATATGAGATTTGAGAGAGACCTGACTGGTCGGGGGCTTTTCCCCACTAGCTGCAACAGTGATCCCTACTCAGCCCTGTAATGGACTGGTGCCCCGCCTATCACAGGCATATGCCTTCACTGTGTGTTCTTTGGTTATAGGTCTCTGAGACCCTGAACAGTAATTTGCAGGGTTAGAGGAGACATATCCATTTTAGACTGGTAAATACAATTACATTAAATCCTTTCTCACCCTGTCTAAACTGCACTTTCTAGAACAATTGGCAGTGGCCTATTCCTTTAAACTATAATGAGCCCCTCCTTCCATTCAATGAATCGTGGCATCCTTAGCCGAATATGAAATAATTGTCAAATTATATCATAAATGTAAATAACTTTAGCTTAGAATCATGTAATTTGAATCATGTAATCTACTCATTCTATACATATGTGCAGGAGACTCAAAATACGAATGATAACTTAAAAAAAATACAGACACTATACTTGTAAAGAAAAATAGTTGTAGTGACACTGAAAAAGTGTTACTTAATTGCTATGTTAAAATAAAATAGTGAAACATCATACAGGTTATGCGACGCAAGACATAAGTTATCTTAACTGGGGCTGGTTTACTACACGAGTACAAAATGCACATCATTGTGCTCACCTCATCTGCTTGTGTTTTTATGCATCTGTACCGTTAGATAAGACTGTTCCCATCTTAAATAGTTCAAAAAGAATAAAAATCTCGTGCTGACCAGTTAAAACACACAAATACTAGATTATCTTGTCTATTTAGTCAGTACTGATCGATTGCAGTATCCCATACAGCATTGCTTTGTAGGGTATATTATACATCTTTGGACAACATCCAGATTGCATAAGATGCAATTTCTCACAATGTGTAGTGGACTGTAATTCCTATATTTATTTATGTAAATTTTCAAATATTTATGAGCAGCAATAGACATCCAGATCTGGAACTATATTTTATTCTGTAGCCTTCTACTAAGGTTGTGAAAGTTATCATTTTCTCTCTTTTTTTAAATCACATGTTTCTTGCTTGAGTGAACTGAAGGCTGTGAAGGCTCATAGTTAGCCACTGTATCTGAAATGATCCGTGATTACTGATTCTGACAGATTCTGATTTTTCTTGCTCGTCATTTTCTGCCTAAAAGGTGTTAGGGCGGTTGAAAGACGAAGAGGTGCGATGTCGGAAGTACCTGCACCCTAGCTCCTATGCCAAAGTTATCCATGAATGCCAGCAGAGGATGGTGGCTGACCACCTACAATTTCTGCATGGAGAGTGCCAGAATATAGTCAGACAAGAAAAGAGAGATGGTAAGTACTGGTTTGTTCTCATGGACTCTTGAACATTGTTTAAGTGGGTTAAGTTATAAACCCAAAAGGATTGTATATAGATCAAATACAAAATCTTGTGAAATACTCCGACCAGCCCGTTTAGCATCGATAACCATGCCCCGTTCAAAGTCTCTTAATTCTCATTTCTTCCCCATTTAGATGATTGGTTTGGACAGCAGGCCATCTTGATCATGTTCACATGCCTAAATGTGTTTTGTGCCAAGTGATTGGCTGTTTAGATAATAGCCTAAAGTAAGAGTTGAACAGGTGTATGTAATGTAATGTAGTGGCAGGAAAGTGTATACCTATGAAATTAAAACAACCTGCTCTTTCGTATACTCATTGGTTATTGTATCAGCTCCACTTATAATATACTGTACACTGCTCAAAAAAATAAAGGGAACACTTAAACACAATATGGATGGATTAATCGTAGAGTCGCAGCCGACTCTCGATTACTTGATGGATCATCGATCTCCACGCATTTCTGTCTTTTATCGATGTGATCCATGAAGTATTTCAGCAGGATAGTGGAGTAATTTGCCATTGCCATTTCCCCTCCCCATTTATCCGGGCTTGGAACTGGCATACAGCTGTTTCCAGTTACACAGCTGATGTGTTTTGCATACACAAGTTAATGACAATTTAGCGACACCAGTTAACCTAACTCGCATGTCTTTGGACTGTGGGAGGAAACCGGAGTAAACCTACGCAGACACGGGGAGGACATGCAGACTCCACACAGTGGGGACCCAAGCCGCTCCACCCTGGAATTGAACCTGGAACCTTCTTGTTGTGATGCAGCGGTGCTACCCACAGAGCCACCGTGCTGCCCAAGCACAATGTAACTCCTAGTACATCAAACTTCTGTGAAATCAAATTGTCCACTTAGGAAGCAACACTGACTGACATTTAATTTCACATGCTGTTGTGCAAACGGAATAGACAACAGATGGAAATTATTGACAATTAGCAAGACACATTTAATAAAGGAGTGGTTCTGCAGGTGGGGACCACAGACCATTCCTCAGTACCTATGCTTTCTGGCTGATGTTTTAGTCACTTTGGAATGTTGGTGGCGCTTCTACACTCGTGGTAGCATGAGACGGAGTCTACAACCCACACAAGTGGCAGGATGGCACATCAATGTGAGCTGTGGCAAGAAGGTTTGCTGTGTCTGTCAGCGTAGTGTCCAGAGACTGGAGGTGCTACCAGGAGACAGGCCAGTACACCAGGAGACATGAATGAGGTCGTAGCAATAACCCAGCAGCAGGACCACTACCTCCTCCTTTGTGCAAGGAGGAACAGGAGACAGAGGCCAGAGTCCTGCAAAATGATCTCCAGCAGGCCACAAATGTGCATGTCTGCACAAACGGTTAGAAATGGACTCCATGAGGACGATATGATGGAACGACGTCAACAGATGGGGCTTGTGCTCACAGCCCAACACCGTGCAGGACGATTGGCGTTTGCCAGAGAACATCAGGATTGGCAAATTTGACACCGGCACCCTGTTGTCTTCACAGATGAAAGCAGGTTCACACTGAGCACATGCGACAGAGTCTGGAGACACCTTAGTTAAGCTACCACTGCTGAGACCTTGAGCAAGACCATTAACCCACAACTGCTTGGATTGTAAGATTGTATCAGTTATAAGCCATCTGCTAAATCCTGAAAATGTAATGTAAATGTAACAGTGGATTATATTCCAGAAGGGTACAGCTCTATTTAAAAAGCAATCAAATTTATTAGAAAAGTCTCAAAATCAGTGAGTTGCAGGCAGTGGGTAATTGTATGAAACAACTGAAACATAAATTACATAGTTATCTAAGAATCCCTTCTGTCTCAGTGCCTCAGTGTTACTGATGACCTTGAGTGAAATGTCGGTGTTATTTCATGTCTTTAAATCGTGCAGACTTCCCAGTGGCATTTGCTGTTGTGATGAAAATTGTGACTTTCTCATTAGCATTATGCTATAATGCGTAAAGATTTTAGCATGAAGCATTATCCTATGTAAGAGCGCAGACCTGTTACGTGTTTCTCGTGCTGACTCGTTTTTAGATATGGCAAACATGTACACACTGCTGCGGGCTGTGTCCAGTGGTTTACCTCACATGATTCAGGAGCTGCAGGTGCACATTCGGGACGAGGGCCTCAGAGCCACCAGTAACTTGTCTCAGGAAAACGTGAGTTTGCGTGTAAATGAGCTTATGTGAAAGTTGGTTGCATAAATAGGGCATTATTACATTCTCATGAAGGCACTTTCACTGTGTATCTGTGTAGGATAAAGCAGTAAATTCTGACCTCATTTCGAAGCAGTTTTCTGAATTTTGAGAAACAGATGACTGACATGTTGTTATGCTTGCTCCCCTTTATCTACTGGGATGTCTGCCAATATTGCAATGCTGCCATTATTCTGGCTGTTTATCCAGCTATCAAATTACCTTGGAAATCCGTTTTCAAAATCAGTTTCTGTGAATAGTTTGCCTTCAGTTTATCTTGTCTGTTGAATAAAAAAGTATTATCTGGTCTACCAGGGTTTGTTTAAACATTTATTCTGAAAGGTCAAAATGGTCCTCTTTTCTGCAGATGCCAACACAGTTTGTGGAGTCTGTATTGGAGGTTCATAGTAAATTTGTCCAGTTGATCAACACAGTGTTGAACGGGGACCAGCACTTTATGAGCGCACTTGACAAGGTACACAGCAACACACTTTAATCAGATTTTGGTGGAAAATAAAGGTCAGCAGTACTGGTGAAAGATTGCATCGTATGAAGGGATACGATGCAAGCTTATTGTCAGGTTTGAGCAGGAATTCTAACAGGTACAGGCTTGTGTTAAAATTAAAACAAATTCAAATGTTTTTTAATATGGGTTCAAGTCGCAACACTGCCAAACTCTTATGAATGGGCCCTCAATTGACAGACAGACAGACAGACATACATTTTTTTTTAACATGGGCCATTTGTACAGCAGATGTTTCCAGACCTAAAGTCTTACCCGAAGACCACACAGTCCAAATTATTGCTAAAAGACTTATCGTTTAGTTTTGTATTTGAACTGTTACATGTGTGGGTTGACGATTTTTCAAATTGTCGTTTCTGAACAAGTGCCTTTTTAAATGGCAATGTATTTGTTTATCAGAATAACCAGAACAGCATAGCATTTTTAAAATAGATTTTATGCTTTATGCTATATTACAATAAATATTTTGAGATATGCAGTTAGTGTGATACGAGTACATTACAAGCATGCGTTGTTTAACGATCACATTATTTCACATCATCTGTGAAAACATTAGTGTAAACCTAAACTGATAAAAAAAACCCTAAACTGATTAAAAAAAAATAGAGTAATTTACTGTTGCTACTGTAATTTAATGTTCTTTGTGTAGGCAATAGCTGTAACACTAACGAGGATGGACCCGATACTTTGTTTGACGGAAGCCAGGAATGCATTTGTAGACAATACTTCGAACAACACTGAACATCCAGATGAAACAGAGACTCAAGGAGTGAATGGGAACCAGTTAATATACTGTAGGGGACTTAGAACATTCTCCATTCCAAACATGATAGATTGACACCCTATTTAGGGTTGTTCCTCACCAGCTTTGCCTGTGACCCAGGATAAAGCATATAGTAAAACAAATGAATGTGAAGTCCTTAGTCGTTAAAGTGAGCAGACTTGTCTCAGATAGTTGTTAAATGGCGCTTACCTGTATATGAATTTGGCCATATTGCCCAAGCCAGTTCTAAATGTTCTTGTGATTCAAACAAAAACAGGAAACTAGCTATACTCATATAATATAGGTAATTCATATAGGTATTAAGGCATCAGTATACCTTACTTGGGGGTGTTGGGTGTGAAATTGAATACAGAACAATCCTTTGTGTAGTAGCTGTGTACAGTATATTTTTTTTTTTTACCTGCACCAGATACATAACACCAGTAGGTGGTATCGTCATGCCAAACCACTGGATGCGGAGACGTAACTCTGTTCTTAACCCACAATATGATATTTACATTATGAATTTGCTTGTATGCGTTGCAAATATATTTTACTGATCAATCACACTGACTTTTTACAATGATGTTATTGACTTTTCAGGCGTTGACTTCAGTAGTAAACTACAGAGAGCCCAAATCAATTTGCAAAGCACCTGAACTGGTGGGTGGGCTGCTTACGAACCATTGTATAACAGAGTAATCCAGCTCTGTCATTCTGCTACAGCATTTTCCCAGTCGTGTGACACTAATCATGGTTTGTGTGGTACAGCTTGCCAAGTACTGTGACAATCTGCTGAAAAAATCTGCAAAGGGAATGACCGAGAATGAGGTGGAGGATAAACTGACCAGCTTCATCACTGTCTTTAAGTATATTGATGACAAAGATGTCTTTCAGAAGGTAATCTCTCCAAGAAAGGTTGCTTTAATGAGTGAATAGCCAATTCTGTTTTGCTGGTATATATGTAAGATTGGTGTTTTGCATTATTTTTGCCCATGTATTGTCCTACATAATGGTAGCAAGTCTAGAATAATCTGGATTTTCCACTTTACCATTTTAGTTTTATGCAAGAATGCTTGCCAAGAGGTTAATACATGGACTCTCTTTGTCCATGGACTCGGAGGAAGCCATGATCAACAAACTAAAGGTAATTTGAAATTTGACTTGGTGGTAATACTTGTCTTGGTCTTTCATTTCCCCTGTCTGCTCAACAGCTTTGTTATTATGTCGGAGTTTCATAAAATAAATACGTAATTTGATGGAAGCTGTAGGCTTGTTTGTTTCCTTCTTCATGATTTAGTTACACTCCCTGTTTTCTATTTTCTCGCAGCAAGCGTGTGGCTATGAGTTTACAAGCAAGCTACACAGAATGTACACAGACATGAGTGTGAGTGCAGACCTCAACAACAAATTCAACAACTTCATCAAAACCCAAGAGACAGTGGTGGACCTGGGCATCAGCTTTCAGATTTATGTGTTACAGGTGAGAGTGTAAGAACGTCTGCATATTATTTTGCAGAGATTGTGGGAAATGTACATTGGACTTCAGATTTTATTGTTTTAAACGGACGCCTTAGTTGATATTTAATGTGTTGGGCATATCTAGAGCTGCAAATTCCCAGACTTTCTTCAAGCATCACTGATCCTAAAAACCTGAGTGGAGTTAAAGGGCATGCATACATTTTTGTGTTTCAGGCAGGTGCATGGCCACTCACACAGGCCCCATTGTCCACATTTGCAATCCCTCAGGAACTGGAGAAGAGTGTACAAATGGTAAGTTATAAACAGCTACACGTCTAGTAGTTCTTATGGTTTTGAGATTAATCAAAAAAAAAAGTGTCCATATACGTAGTTGTGTGCATGCACTTTATATGCACTTAATAATCTGATCATGGTCGGATTTTTTGCATCTGATTATTCAAGAGGTCATGAGGTCTTGTGAACAGCATACTTCGATATATTAATCAAATTAAGAAATTCAATAAAGAGAGGACGAGTTTTTTTTTCTTTAATCTGATTTTGGATAGCATGTATGTCAGTTACCCAGTTTCAATTGGTTTTTCAGTCTGTGCATCCGTACTAGGCACTCCAACACAATTGACATTTTGGGCTCTTTTTCCATTGGCTATAGCCTGTTGTTTTTTTTGTTTTTTTTTTGGCAACCACACAAGTAAATGCTCCACGAAACTAAAGGCACTAATGGCTATTGACCACTTTGTAGAGACTGAAAAAATATATACTGGAAATTTAAGTACAAATTTTGATGTAATTCTTTGATATTCTTTGATATAAAAGGTTGAAAATTGTCAGCTATTTCTGTTAGAATATTGGCTGACTGCAAAGTAACATTTTGATTATTCACCGTCATGCAAACCTAAGGCTTTTCAGTTATGTTTTTTTTACTCATATATGCATGTAATACTGTATATCCGATGCATGTTGATCGGATTACAGACAAAATCTTTTTTTGATTTTCAGATCAGATGTGAATGCACTGATAGTAAACTGCTAAATTTGGTTATGACATAATTTGCACTGTTATCTTTTTTCCTCCCAGTTTGAGCTGTTTTATAATCAGCATTTCAGTGGGAGGAAGCTGACGTGGTTGCACTATCTCTGCACAGGTACACTGCTAAGAAAAAAAAACCTCTTTAATACCGATTGAAAAGCATTGTGGACTATAGAATGCTGTGTCTGTTTGTTTTATACTATTTGCAAAGTTAATCACAAAGTTGGTGTTAAAGAATTCAAAAATTGCAAGAGGATGAAATGAAACTCCTGAAATGCTTGGCTTGGTACTCATTTGTTATAGAAAATGGGTATAAATAGTAGATGATATGATATGGGATTGCCTGCAGCACAGAGTGAGGTTGAGGGTATCTAACGATTTAAAAATCATTTTAATGATGAGCAATGCTGCCATTCAGTGTCCTGCACCAGTCCATAAACAGTCTTCATTAAGCTTAACTCGAGCAGGCCAAAGTGGATATGGCAATATCAACTAAGTGTATTGCTACATTCTCTGTATTTGCAACCGTCTGACTAACATGGCAAAAACATAAGACAGTACTGGTCTTGCAAAATCTTACAAAATAATTGTGAGGTAGTATGACAACTGGATATCTGACTAACATTTTTAAAAATCCTTAAATCAACGTTAGTGCTTGTGTGAAACTCTTTCCGCATTCTGCCCTCAGTGCTTACAAGAATGGTCATCTCTTCCCTAATATACGGTTACGCCTTCCATCGCATTAGTTACAGCACCTGTCTTTCTGGTAAGGAATGCCTACCTGAGGAAACTGAGATATGTTTATTATGAGATGAGGCGTAACCAGGTATTAAAGGAAGACATGACATGCATAGCCAGTGTCTTTAATTTGAAATGCTGTCAGGTTTTTTTTCATACCTAAACTAAATGGTTGCACAATGCAGCTTTATTACGTGGCCACCTATTTGGGTGCTTGACCTGTCATGTTAAATAAGCCCACAGTTATTTTATGAGATTGAGGTGTGGTAATTTTGCTTGTTTAGTCACATAAAACGTTAAAAGTTGAAAAAAAAAAGATGATTGAAAAACTAAGATGTGTTTGTAACACTTGTCTTTTTTTTTTTAAAGAATCTTTAGTCAGATAATTATATGGTATATTAAAGTACAAATATAAGCATTGCATACATTTTTATAACCTTTATTGACAAATACATCCAGTTTAAACAAAGACTTAATAATCGGATTCCTCTGTAATCTTTAACCCATTCTTGCTTAATCAGTGCTTGGAGTTGATCACAGTTTCTGGGTTTTTGTTTGTCCATCCTCTCCTTGAGGATTGACCACAGGTTCTTAATGGGCTTGAGGTCTGGGAAGTTTCAATTTCAATGTTCTGTTCACAGAGCCACTTGCTTATCACTTTTGCATTGTGACGTGGTGCTCTGTCATGCTCGGAAAAAGTGTGGTTCATCTCCAAACTCTTCCTGGGTTGTTGGGAAAAGTTGCTGTCTGAAGTTAGCGAAAACCAAAATTTGTGCCATTCTCAAAACTTTTGGTCATGACTGTACAAAACGGGCAACTTTTTCTTGCAAAAGAGAGAAAAGGATGTCTCAATAAACCCTTCCAGTTTGGAATGTATTTTGATGTAGCAAATACTATTTCTGTGCAGTAGTTTTGTTTGGAGGATCAGCATTTTTCAGAACTTTAGTTTTCAGCAGTTGGGCGCAGTTTTTTGTGATAACAGACTTTGACTTCATTTGGCATCAACAGGACTGAGAGGCTTAAGTAATGATTAGTTATTGTTGGCAGTGGCCACAGAGTTGTGCTATTGTTCAAGCAGATATAAACTCTTTATTTCTTCAGATATGTAATGGAAGTCTAAAGGTTGTTAGTTTTTTAAACTAGTTTCTAAAAACATTTATTGCATTGGAACATGTTGCTGTCTACTGTGCTGAAGCAAATTCTGCCAATCTCTTTAGATTATTTGACCTAATTCATTAAAAATGTAAAAAAAAAATAACAAAAAACACCAAACTTCATATATGGTATGTACTGTATAATAACTGCCTAGTGTTTATTATAACGTTTACAGCATGTGGCAGATGCCGTTACAACTTATACAGTCTTACAGTCTAAGCAGCTGTGGGTTAAGGGTCTTGCTCAAGACAATATAAAATAGTGATGCAGTTGCTTTTACTGAAATCGCTGTTTCTTTTCCAGTCATATTTCACAAGTTCTCATTCATCTGTTTTTGAATATTTGGTGGCAAAAACCTTAATCAGCACAATAAACCAGATAAATATGGTGTCCACTGAATCACTTGCGCACTCTAAAATGGATACTGACATTTAATTTATTTTTCAGGTGAGGTGAAGATGAACTACTTGTCCAAACCCTATGTAGCCATGGTTACCACCTATCAGATGGCTGTGCTGCTGGCCTTTAACAACAGTGAGACAGTGGGCTATAAAGAGCTGCAGGACAGCACACAGATGAATGAAAAAGAGCTGCAGAAGACGATCAAGTCCCTGCTGGATGTCAAGATGATCATCCATGACTCACAGAAAGTAAGATTCTTGCACTTTATGCCAAGTGTGTGATTCTCAGTTTTAACCTGACAGAACTACACACATTTGGGGTTCTGTGCATTTCTGTCAATTACATTACATTACATTACATTGCATTTGGCAGACGCTTTTATCCAAAGCGACTTACAATAGTTAAGTACAAAATAATAACAAGTTAAAGGTAAAACATCTTAGATAGGGCCTTAAGGAGGTCCAAAGAGAAGTAGAGAAGAGAAAGAAAAAGATCAGACCAAGTGGTCAAGACCACTCTTTCAAAATCCTCTTTCCAGCTTATTTGAATCTGCTTTATTAAAATAGATGCAGGACTGAATGGGTTAACTTCTAAATTAATGTGCTCTAATTTGCTCTGATTGCTGCTCTGACAGGACAGGAAAATAAATGGCGTTATTAGACTTAGTTTCAGTGTAATGTAGTGAACGCTGTCAAAAACATTTCTTTTCATGAATTTCTCTAATTCCAGGAGGAGATTGAGACGGAATCTACATTTTCATTAAATATGAGTTTCACCAGTAAAAGAACAAAGTTTAAGATCACAACGTCAATGCAGCGGGACACACCACAGGTAAGGCACTACTTTCATCACTGCAACATACATCAACTATTCACTGTCTAGGTTGTATATATGCCTGTCATGCTGGTTATCTGCCTGTGTTAGGAGGTGGAACAGACGAGGAGTGCTGTGGACGAAGACAGAAAAATGTATTTACAGGCTGCTATAGTGAGGATCATGAAAGCCAGGAAAATACTGAGACACAATGCACTCATACAAGAGGTGAGTCTTAGCCTAATTTGTATTTGCACATCCACACTCTGTGTGGTTCAAATTTAGTCCTGACTATCCTGGATCAAACAAATAAAATGTTTGTATGTGTGTGTGTGTATATATATATATATATATATATATGTGTGTGTGTGTGTGTGTGTGTGTGTGTGCGCCTTCCTGCTCGTATGCCTGCTTGCTTGCTTGCTCAGATTTGAACTAGAGGCTGTTCAAACTCTGTTGATGTGTTTAGACTTTAAATGGCATTCATGAGTATGTGTGCGCCTGTTCTATTGTAAGTACTCTTTTATTTATCTAATATTGTTTATCATTGCATGTTTGGCTTTCATAAAACAAAAGTATCAGGTCCATTATTCCATCCCTTGGACAGAATTGTAACAGTGCATTACTGTTATTTTGTATAGTTATCTTGAATTTCCATGAATTACAAGTGGTTTGGTATGTTAAACTTTTTAGATATCCACTTTTTTCATATCTCTGACACATTTAAGTATCTTTTGCTCACACTTCTCTTGTAAAAATATCCATTATAGTAATATTACAGTAGCATAAAAAGACTGTGTAGCTATATTAATGGCCATCCCTTTCGATCAACAACCTGTTTCACAGGACGTAATGCAGCAGTTACACAGCACATACCTGTAAATAAAAAAGTAGAGTGGTGTTTTCTCCACTAAGGTATCTTTTGCTTTTTACCTTGAAGAACCTCTCTGCTCCTCTCTGTGGGAGGAAGACCATTGGCCAACTTGCCGTTCTGGCTGCTTCTATTCACTGGCATGTAGCAGAGTCCTACCATGAAAATGTAACTGCACAGAAGAATGGACTACGGCCAACGTATCCATTTAGCTTTGTTGTTGTCGATTCTGTCTGTGCAGTGCCTTTCTATGCCAGAGGTATCGCTGAAAGAATGCAACAGAGGTGTCTAAAAGAGTGGGCAACCAGTTTTACCGCTGCGCCACCCAAATGAAAAACACCTTGTTGATTGAGATTGAGATTACATTATCTAGGTTAGATGTTCAGTTCTGTTAATGAACAGCTGGAAAATGTGTTTTATTTAATGTTATTCAGTACCATACAACACATTTTAACCCACAGGTTACCATGAGTGCCCACAGAAATTATTTCAATATAAATGTCATGAGTTTGACAAAACTGGCAAAGCCGGCAAAAGCCTTTAAGGCAGTACCCTCAACTATCTTCTTTACTGTGGTTTAACCCTGAGGTTATTTTGTGGAGAGCCTAGAATGTGAATTCCTGTAGTGTGAGATATGACAGCTCACACCAGTCCATAATATCTCCCACTGCAGCCTTGTCTCAGCATGCCTGGGGATCACAACTCTAGATGTGTTTGCAACAGGGTATAGCCTGCATATCTACACTCGTCACGCACCACACTGTTGATTCTCATAGCAGCGTTTTCATGATACAGTATAGATTGTATGTATTGCATGCGTACACTTTGCATTACAGTATAAGAGATAAGACCAGGTTGATGTAATGCATTTCTTCCCTTAACCTGTAGATCAGTTTTTCAGTCCTGCTGCTTTCAATAACACAGTAAATCCCTTTTACAAAAAAGTACTCTTCATTGCTTATAAAGAAGAAACGCGCGCACACTGTTTTGCTCAACCCGTAGCGTAGGAGTTGCTAACTGTCCCACACCCAACACGCACGTTAATGCATGTGTGAGTGCGTGTTCTTGTCTTGCGTCCTGTGTTGCCTGTTAGACCCCGGTTTCCTGCAGACCTGAATTGGATTAAGATGATATAGAAGTAAAAGAATAATTGTCCTGGTCAGGATTAACCGGAGCTCACTGAAAAGTTTCCAGGGTACAGGCAAGCATTAACCCATAACAGCATGCCAGTCCGTCACCGGGCTGGGTACAGTTTGCTTTGCGGAGGCAAGGGGTGGCACTCCAGGTATAGGCAAAGTCAGGACGGTCATACAGTGCTTTTAAGTGTTACCAGTACATCGTTGTATTTTCTATAGTTATCATCAGTTTGCATAAATTTTAAAAAAATTGATGCGTAAACGTAATGTGAGGAAGAATATTCAAGCTTTGTGTCTTGACAAAATATTTTTGTCAAGTTTGTTGCTTGATTGCATTAATGTATTTACAGCGGTGTCTGTCAACCATCTCAGAACATGTCAAATTCGGCTCTAAACACATTAACTAGAAAAAAAGTCTGGGTTCTCATTGTTTGCTCGGTTCACATGCTTAAGCTCGTATAGAGCAAGTCGCGAGAAACTCAATTCATACGTCACAATTAATTTGTGTGTGTGTGTGTGTGTGTGTGTGTGTGTGTGTGTGTGTGTGTGTGTGTGTGTGTGTGTGTGTGTGTGTGTGTGACCTGTCGTATTTTTTTTTTTTTTCACTGAAGGTGATCAACCAGTCGAGAACCAGATTCAACCCCAGTATCAGCATGATTAAGAAGTGCATCGAAGTGCTTATCGACAAGCAGTACATAGAGCGAAGCCAGACCTCTGCAGATGAATACAGTTATGTGGCATAAAAGAAAAAGGTGGTCAAAACACAAACCATGTCTTTATTTCTGGCTGCATCTGGCTCTGGCTATCTCCCTATGGGACGAAGCAGGACTGTGCCTCTAAAGGGGGAGAGGGGAGAAAGGCCTCCATATAACCAGGCAGCCACAAACACCCCTCACCTCCCGCCGGCCCAAGTTTTTTTTCTGTATTTATGCTGTTTACATCATCACCAGTGCCACGCCCTGTGCGTCAACGAAAAAAGAAAAGAGAAAAATGCTTATAGCTATCGAAGCCTGAGCTAATGACACAGTTTTAAACGATGTAATCATTACACGAGGAACCAAGTGAGGGGTATCTGAGTTTTAAAAAGTGTCTGAGAAAAACAACCATGCTTTCTTTTTTCAAGTTTGCAGTTGTAGTGTGTTTTTCTGTTTTAATGTATCAAAGTGAGAGGAAAAGACTATTGTAATAAACTGTTATACTGGTAACTGTATTTACTTTCAACATGTATAAATGAGGTGACAAACAAAACCCTGCTGCTTGTCAAATAAATAAAAAAAAATCCCATCTTAGTGGAAATGTTTTTATACAAATGAATGAAGGTTAGTATAACCAGTTAGCCTGCTAGTAGTAACATGGTTCTCTGCACAAAGAAAGCATTATCTGGAGGTTTTACCGCTGTGGAAGGGATTCTGTTCCATGTTTAATGACTTGGCTTAAACACCGTTTCTTGGTATCTATTACCACTTGGCTGAAGGTCTTCTCTAAATAGGACCCACATGAGAGTTTCTGATTAACTCCACATTTTGACAGTCATACACAGTGTGCATCTTTTGTGTACTCTGATCCAATGTGTTGTCTCATTACACTCATAATAAAACCACTGCTAGGACTTTGGTTCAAGTCCTGCTGGTACAATCAATCAATCATCAATCAAAATTTATTTATACAGCACTTTTTACAATGGAGCATTGTCTCAAAGCAGCTTTACAACAGTATATTATCTAAAAAAGGCCAATCCAAGTCTGAGCAAGCCTATGGCGACAGTGGAAAGGAAAAACTCTCTTAAAAGGGGTTCCTTTTCCTGACTTGGAGAGGGCAAAACAAACTTTTTTTATCTTTGTCAGCAAATCAACATTGTAATATTAATTTTGAAATGGCTTGAGGCCAGTGGAGGCTCTTTCCCAGTGAAGATATTTATTTTTATATACATAGTACGTCTTTTTTAGAGTCCTCCAGATCACTTTCAGGCTGTGCTTAGCATTAGCAACTAGTGTCTTAGAATAATAGTGTTTCACATTTAGTTTTACCTTTCAGTCCATTACTCATTAAATAAATTGAGATTTTTAATGCTTTATTATGAAATAAGCTTTTTTGTTAATGATTTTGTTCATCTGTAGGTTAAAAGTTTTAAACAATAGGGACTAAATTTGGTGTTATCGCTCTCACACAAGTTTAACATGGCACATCATGGCAAAGGACTGTCTGAGAATATGAAAAAATAATTGTTGCTCTACATAAAGATAGAACAGGCTATACGAAGATTTCCAACACCCTAAAAGTTAGCTGCAGCACAGTGGCCAAGACCATACAGCGTTTTAACAGGACATGGTTTCACTTAAAACATACCTCACAATTGTCAAAAGAAGTTTAGTGCACATGCTCAGTGTCAAATCCAGAGAATGTAGAAGTGCTGCCAGCATTGCTGCTGAGGTTAATGGGGTGGGGGGTCCTACTGTCAGTGCTCAGACCATACGCCACAAATATTATCAACAGACCTAAACCCTATAGAGCATCTGTGGAGGAGCACAAGGTCTCTAATATAGCTCATCATGGAGGCATATACGTGGATTCCAGTGGCAACCTGTGAAGCTCTAGTCAACTTAATGCCCAAGAGAATTAAGGCAGTGCTGCAAAATAATAGTGGTCACACAAAATATTGACACTTTGGGCCCAATGTGGCCATTTCCACTGGGGCATTAATAGCTGTGTTATTTTGAGGGCACAGCAAATTTACACTGTTATACAAGCTGTAGAGTAACTACTTTACATTGTATCAGTGTCATATCTTTAGTCCCATGAAGATATATATTAAAATAGTTACAGCAATGTAAGGGGTGTACTTACTACATGAACTGCACAAATTGTATATCTATGAGAACCGACTATTTGCACACCCTCTACGGTCGGGGCCAAAGATTTTGAAAATGACACAAATTTTGGTTTTCACAATGTTTATATGGTTTAAAGAACTACAATTTTAAGCATTCTATGTATTTCTTTTAAAAAAAATTATTGACACATACATCCAGTTTAGGCAAATACTTGATATTTAGTGTTGACCCTTCTTCTTTAAGACTTCTGCAATTTGCCTTGATATGCTGGATGTCAGCTTTTGGGCAAAATTGTGAATGATGGCTTAGTTAGTCAGTTATTAGTGCTTGGAGTTGATCACAGTTTTTTGAGTTATTGTTTGCCCATCCTCTTTTTGAGGATTGACCACATCATGGTCAATGGGATCACTCAATGAGATTGAGATCTAGGAAGTTTTCTGGCCATGGATACAAAATGTCAATGCTTTGTTCAGTGAGCCATTTTATGATCACTTTTGCCTTGTAACAAGTGCTCCATCATGCTGAAAATAGCATTTTTCATCTTCAAATTGCTCATGGATCATTGGGAGATGTTGCTCTCAGAGGACGTATTGATCCAATGCCTTATTCATGCCAGAATTTTTAGGTAAATTTTTGAATCTTCTGGGTGAGAAGCAACTTCACACATGAATGGTCTCAGGATGCTTTACTGCATGACACAGGACTTTCTTGACACTAAGCCGTAGTCCTAAAACTTTCGTCTTACTGTGCATTCAGATCCACTCACACAGGTGCACCCTGCTATTCCTGAGCAAGCTCTACACTGGTGGTTACCCAATCTCATAGTTGTATCCTCTTTAGGAGACAGTCCTGATGTTTGTTTTACTTTTTGGGGTGCCATAAAGCCTTTTTTTCTCTAATCGAACCACTCTTCTTGAAGTTATTGATGGTTTGATAAATGGTTGATCAGGGTACATTGTCTGTGAAACCCTTTTAATGCAATGCAATGATGACTGCATGTGTATCCTTGGAGGTGGCCATGGCTAACAGAAGAAAACCTAAAGCAACCAATAATGTCATCATCACTAAAATTATGTTAGCAGGCACTTTTGTAGGGCTGAAATGCAGTGGCTGAAATATAGTAATTTTTGTGATAAGGTCATTTTCATGGCAGACAATGACTTCATCAGGCAATTATCTGATTCTTCCCTGTTCACAATCAGTTAATACAAATTCCCACCATAAAAAGTGATGCAGCAAACTTTGTGAGAAACAAAATTTGTGCCATTCTTAAAACTTCTGCGCACGACTGTACATAGTTTGGTCACCACTAAATTGTTTATTTTCTAAACACAAGCTTTGCTGATACCAAACTTAAATATGTTCTTTAAATTCTTTTTACTGCTTAATTTACTCTAAGTCAAGCTAATCAACTTGTTAATTTACTTGTCTTGGAATGTTTCATTTTCTTTCAAAACAAACCTTTTTATTTCTCACACAAATGCCATAAAGTAATTCCACCCTGAATAATTAATATTGCTAATAAATCCAGATAAGTTTATTTGGTTATATAATTGCATTATATTTATGTTATACAGTATTTAATAATATACATCAGCAATATGTCTGAAATATAGTGTATCATATGTGTTTGACAAATTTGTTTTATAATCATCTTCCTCATGAGCAAAACTTTTCGCACATACATTGCTGACAGCAAACTACTAACATTTCATTAGCACAAACTCATCTTCCAGCATTCAGCAACACACATTTTAAACCCTTTTTAAGTAAGGCGAAGGGGTGAATTTCTGATATCCAGGAAGAAAAAGAATCTTTTTTTTTCACATCAACAGATTTGTTCAACATGTCACCCTTGACCTAACTGTGCCAGCATATGGCTAAAAGTAGACGTCAGTCTATATTCTGTTCTGGGTAATAAAAGTACCAAGAAAATTATATTAACATGTAGTTAAAAACAAGAGTTAAAAGTTTTTATCATAATGCACTTTGACTGGATTTTGACTGGTGGATCCCTCAGTGAACACATTAGACAAACAAGACTGTTTCTGAGGTGGATTTCTGATGCTTGGTGACCCACAGTGGTGCAATGCAGATAAGAGAACATGACATAGAAACAGAGGGTGACAAAAGATGCAGCAAATTGATATTTCCTCTACCAGAGGTGCAATACTCCTCAAAGAGTTATTTTTGATGTTTTTATCACCTTTATCTCCATCACTGCCTTTAGTATGTCAGCTGAGGGTAAATCTATCGACCAGACAGGTTTCTCAGACCAAAGTGGAAAAGCTGTTATTTAAAATGTCTCCTCCTGTCCTGCTAGATAACGGTAACACTGAAAGCATTCGTTCTGCACCACTGAGTCTGAAACAAAAATTACACATGTGCTTAGAGGTTCTCACAAACTCTTAGTTCAGAGTACTAAGCTGGTCAGGAGAGTAAAAACTCTGCTGCACTAAAATGTTTTGTAGCACATAGCACATCTGGTTAATGTATTGGGTTTGCATTACATAAAAGTGCACTTAATTATTTAATGGTTATTCACTATAGCCAATTTGTTGCTACAAGGAATGGATAGGTCATCAGTTATTTATTTTAATTAAATACAATCATCATTCATTACTTTCTTACCTCGAAATGAAAATGTTCTGCATGATAGGTGTTAACAATACAACAATAAATCAATTTGTAGTTTCACATACACATAAAAAAATCATGCATTTCCACACAGAACATTAGTGAGTGAAGGGGAGAGCTAAGTACAGAGGATTTGACCTTTTGAAGTCTTTTTATGTGTCTTTTGTCTAAATTGTATTCAGATAAGTTTTTAACCACATGCATTTACACTCAATTGTCATTTGCACTTTCAGTCAGATAGACTGAAATCTGATTACTGTAACCCACATAACTGGTTAAACAACTCATAATGCTGGAACACCCTGTGATGTTTGCAGTTTTTATTTACAAACGATGGTTGCTGCTTCAAACTTTGCAGTTTAACATAATGTCTTAAAACTAAAAGGAATTCACCCATTTTAGGTGTAACCCATTGAAATAGCAGGATGTTAGACATGTTTGATGCACTGGTGATGCTGATTATAGCCATGACTGGCAGACAGAACAAATGGACACAAGAGGGCAAACTGGTGGGAGCTGATCGTATTACCGTTTATTTTGGACATCTGTCCATAAAACCTTTTACTCTTGTGTTTACCAGCTCATCCTCCATTATTGTTTGTCAAGACATGCAGGGATTGACATTATGGATTCTTTCATAAAGCATTGGCCAAGATATGGTAGTCAGAAGCCTCTTGGGAAGACAGGTCCATTTAAACTTTCAGCTAGAACTGAAACACACACATTTTAATGTCCAGATAAAATGCTGATACATGATACATGAAATGACCTAGACCCTGTTTATACTAGGTCATTTAATGTGTCTGGAGTATCAGATACTACTGTCCAAAATAAACTGTAATATGATCGTCTCCAACCAGTTTGCTTTCTCATGCTCAGATTGATCTGTGCACATAGTTGCACTTGTTACAGTTTCAGTCAGTGTTACCACTCTACTTATCATGTTTAACAGTTATCTACGTCTTCTAAAAATGCCTCTTTGTTTTAAAAAATGTAAAAAATATTATTATTATGTAAAAAATATTATGTGAAATTGCAACCTTTGAAATAGCAACCATATCTTGTTCCCAAAACAGGGTGTGGGTAAACCAGTGTTATGAGGTGATTTACATATTGTGCTGGATTCAATTTGAATTGACTGGAATTGCATTTGAGTATAAGAAAAAAAATGCATGTGGCATGTCCTCACAGTCCTGGTTTCTCAGAATTTGGCTGTGAGGGATGCAGCAGTGTTGTGTGAAACTGCTGGTCTTTTTGGTTGTCGGTTATTAAAGTATTGCCTGTGATATAGCAGCTGGCTTCCCCTGACATCAGAATCATCAATTTCATAACTAAAGTTTTGAACTCTATGTCTTCATAACTTTTGAACCACAAGAGATAATTCTGAGACAATTTTGGGTTTCTTTGATATGCTACCTGACTACCTTCTCATCGGAAAAAACTGCCCTTGCTCCAATATGGTGGCTTTCAAGATGGCCCTGTTCTGCGCTCATTAATTAACTGTGGCAGTAACTTCAAACAGCTGCAAAAACATTTTGTTTTGCCTTTCTGGAATTAGTTCTATTCAGATTGTCGCCTTCAAGTGAGGACTGTCCAAACAGTAAGACTCTCATGCATGGGTCCACTGACCCAGCCATTTGACACAAGGGACTCTGAGACTTGGACAAAAATCCAGGGAAAAAGAGGCAAACATAACCATATCTCAAACCCCACTGAGAACAGAAACCCAAGAGTGTCCTGGCAACCATACAGATCCCTTAACCTGGAAGAACACAGACAAAATTGAGAGTTTTAGGACAAAACCCAACAGGGAGCTAGAAACCACAGAGACAAACAGAACTGGACCATTTACAGTTAGGTCCATATATATTTGGACACTGACACATTTTGTCTTTTTAAATGTTAACTGAAACATATTCAAGTTATAGTTATATAAGTTATAAATATAAGTTATAGTTATATAAATGCAGACATTCAGCTTTCATTTGAGGGTATCCACATTCAAATTGGATTAAGGGTTTAGGAGTTTCAGCTCCTTAACATGTGCCACCCTGTTTTTAAAGGGACCAAAATTAATTAAAGGCTATTTCATGGACAGGTGTGGACAATCCCCTCGTTATGTCATTCTCAATTAAGCAGATAAAAGGCCTGGAGTTGATTTGAGGTGTGGTGCTTGCATTTGGAAGGTTTTGCTGTGAAGAAATGAGCTCTCCATGCAGGTGAAACAAACCATCCTTAAGCTGCAAAAACAGAAAAAAAAACCCACTCGAGAAATTGCTAGAATATTAGGAGTGGCAAAATCTACAGTTAGTACATCCTGAGAAAGAAAGAAAGCACTGGTGAACTCATCAATGCAAAAAGACCTGGGCGCTCACGGAAGACAACAGCGGTGGACGATTGCAGAATAATCTCCATGGTGTGGAGAAACCCCTTCACAACAGCCAACCAAGTGAACACCACTCTCCAGGAGGTAGGCGTATCAATATCCAAATCTACCATAGAGAGAAGACTGCATGGAAGTAAATACAGAGGGTTCACTGCACGGTGCAAGCCATTCATAAGCCTCAATAATAAAAAGGCTAGACTGGACTTTGCTAAAAAAGCCAGCACAGTTCTGGAAGAACATTCTTTGGACAGATGAAACCAAGATCAACCTCTACCAGAATGACGAAAAGAGAAAAGTACGGCGACGACGTGGTACAGCTCATGATCCAAAGCATACCACATGATCTGTAAGACACGGCGGAGGCAGTGTGATGGCTTGGGCAGGCATGGCTGCCAGTGGCACTGGTGTTTATTGGTGATGTGACACAGGACAGAAGCAGCCGAATTAATTGTGAGGTATTCAGAGCCATACTGTGTGCTCAGATCCAGCCAAATGCAGCCAAACTGACTGGTCATCGTTTCATACTACAGATGGACAATGACCCAAAACATCAAGCCAAAGCAGCCCAGGAGTTTATTAAAGCAAAGAAGTGGAATATTCTTGAATGGCCAAGTCAGTCACCTGATCTCAACCCATTTGAGCATGCATATCACTTGTTAAAGACTAAACTTCAGACAGAAAGGCCCACAAACAAACAGCAACTGAAAAGCGCCGCAGTGAAGGCATGGCGGAGCATTAAAAAGGAGGAAACGCAGCGTCTGGTGATGTTCAAGACTTCAGGCAGTCGTTGCCAACAAAGGGTTTTCAACCAAGTACTAGAAATGAACATTTTATTTCCAATTATTTAATCTGTCCATTTACTTTTGAGCCTTTGAAATGAAGGGGTTGTGTTTAAAGCTGAAAGTCTGAACTGCATCTGAATTGTTTTGTTCAAAATTCATTGTGGTAATGTATTCGAAAAATGTTGTCTCTGTCCAAATATATATGGACCTAACACACACACACACACACACACACACACACAAAATATATATATACACACGAGAGCAAAATTGTTTCGGTTACCTCTTATAGAGCCTTGTCCAAAACGCTGCGGTGCATGTGACTGCCCAGGCATTCTTGCAGATCAGTGCAAACCTGCAGACGTCCTCAGGGCGAATGTAGGCAGCAAGAACATGCCATATGTCAATAGGATACTCTTCTCCGTCTGTGCTTTCACAGTTTTCTGGATTTAACACACAGACAAACCTGTCCATTACCAATATCTAAATTTAAAAAGCTTCCATTTTCACGAAGAATCATACGACTGATAAAAAGGTTTGATAAAACATTCCTGTGATCCAAATTTAGTCCATAACTTTATAGCCCAAATAGCATCTGGGGTAAATCTAAGATCACAATACAATACCAATTACTTTAAATGAACACCGTAATTGCTGTGGTTAAAAAGTTGTAACATTTCTGCAGTCAGTCCACTGGAAGAATGGACTCGTCGTCCGAGTAATGCGAATATTTAAAACAGCCAATCGCGTGGCAGTAACTCGGTGCATTTAGGCATGTAGGCATGGTCAGGAAGACCTGCTGAAGGTACACAGGTCAACATTAGCATTAATGAAATATCTGTGGCACGCTTTGGTCAAAATACGACAAGAACCAATAACCAGAGCATCCTTCCCAACCTGTCTAATTACAGCTGTCACATTTGATTACTTGTTCCTTTAAATTACGCCTTTGCCCCAAATCCCCACAACTTACACAAACTTTATCTGAACTACTACTGTGAATGTTGCCAATCAATTCAATGTGCACAGATACAAACTGGACCTTTCACTATCAACTGACTGCCTGACAGCTCACGTTTTCCATGTTCGCTGAAATGCAACGTTACCTTTCCGTCTCTTGTTTTTCTTCTTCCGTGATCCTCTGCTTTCTCCATCCCCTTCCTCTGAGTCCAGCTCCTCGCTGTTGTCGTGCACTTCTTTAGCCACGCTGGCTGCTGACGACAGCACTTCTTGCACTGGCCCATGGGAGGCCTCGAGCCCACACAGCAACTTTACTACAACACAAAAGCATCGGCTGCTAAGTCTTCATGAACCACGAGAGACGTATTGGAAAGCACCGCTAGGTGTGCGAACCCAGAACTGCTACGAGTGCCTCATATAAGGAGAAACTTGAGCTTACCTTCTTTCTCAACTGCATTAGCAATAGCCTTTTTCAGCCTGCCTGATTTGACCACAGCAGGATCGGCATTGGCATAGTCAGCCACCGTCACTGTAACAGACATGGTGGGCCGGGTTATATTTGTTATGTTATAGATACACAGCTGCACGTCAACTAGAAATGGATCAATAACTGATTTTTATCAAATGCGTGTCATCCAGTTATCCAGAATGCCATTTGTGAGGTCAGTGGCAGATGCTGGAAGAGAGGGTGTGGCTCACAATCTTTGTTCTAGTAAATGTTTGATGGGGTTGTGGTCAGGGCTCTATGTGATCCAGTCAAGTTCTGACACATCAAACGTACCGAATTGTTAATTTACGGATCTTTCTTTGTGTGCTAGGGAGCAGCCATGGTGGAACAGAACTGTTTACACAAAGTTGGAAGCATGCACGATCCAAAAAAAAAAAAAAAAAAAAAAAAAAAAAACGGCCTCGTAGTAGTACAGCTGGTACATTCACCAAACCCAGACCCGAGCATCAGAATGCCGGATTAGTAAGTCACTTCACAGGCATTGTCTTTGGTCATATATGGCTTGTAAATAGCTGCTGAAATACATGCAGTGAAAGTTTTAATGCTTAGACGTTTATGCCGGAGAAGGTTTGGAGCTCTGAAGTTGACAGTTTTCTTGGACACCGCGCCTCAGAAACCCACTCTGTAACTTGTTGCGATCCCTAAACACATCCACATGCAATACTACCGCTCACAAGCGATCCTGGAATAATCAGGCCAACTAACTTGTTCCAACAGTGCCTACTACAATACATATTCACTGAGCTCTTAACAATGATCGATCTTTCCCCACAAATATTTTTAACAGCAGAATGCATGGCTATGTGCTTGATTTTATACAGCTGTGGCAAAGGAACTGAATGAAACCTGTTCTCAGTGATTAAGATGCATGTCCCAATACTTTTGTTCATATGGTATATGTAACACCATTGCTCCTCCCATTGCATGTTTATATACACAGCGGTTTGTGACTTGCGCAAGCTGTACAAGTTGATTAAGGATCAAAGTGTCAGGTTGTTAGGTCTTGGACTTGAACCCTTGACCGTTTATGTGCACGTGGAGTGCAATTTTTGGGTGGGTGAGTGTGTGTTGGGAATAACGTCAGACACCCTGAAATTCTGTTAAACATATGAATACAAGCCCCAATCCCCATCGTGCTGAACTTTTGATACACCATGCAGACAACTTGCTCCCAATTATTGCGAGTTGAATTGCTGAATAGAAACATTTGATTAACTAACGAGCAAATGCCCGAGGTGGTTATATCGTTGTGGTAGCACAGTTTAGATTTACGTGATTAACAATCTCACAGTCAAATTCTGGAAATGACGTGATACTTCGTATCGTTACATCACTCCCACCACCCAGTATGAAACGTCTTATTGCTGGCTACATAGAACAAAGCTTTTGAACTTATACAAAGGTGTGTTTAGGGAGTATTATTAGAAAGCACATAACCCTTCCTTAAGGCCTTGTGCATTTCTAAACAGCGACCCGGCAACTGCTTAACATTAGCCGTTAGCTAACCGTTAGCGTACCTGACTCCGAGCAAACATCGTCGGCTCGAAATTTCAGCCGTTTTCTGTTCCCTTTCTTGGGCATGGCGACAGCGCGAATGTGTGATAAATTAACAAGCCTCCGGTTCCTGCCATGTCTGCAGCAGACGTAAGGAGAAACAGAAAGAAATAAGAGAGAGGTTATAATAAGCTCCTCCGGGATCTTCAGCCATCATGGAACTGACCTGTCCGCCCAAATCTCATTGGTCGGTGAACTTCAGCTGAGCCGAACTGACCAATCAGGTCGTGTTGTGCATATCCCAGCGCATGCCCCCACCAGGGCGTCATCTCCACAGCTTCTTTACAAAACAGTCTAGAAATTACAATAAACCTAATATCACTATTTCAGTCAAAACACATTTTTGCATTGTCATACACAATAAAGAAGCATACAACGCAAAAAGTAGCGAAGTTGCACTGTTTGTTGTGGTTTATCACTAGTTTGACTTATAACTTGAACTAACCTTGAAGACGTACAACTATCGTGACAATTTCCAAGCAATGGAGCCTGAAGAACTGGCCTCTATCATCGTTTAGTGACACACAAACACTGGTTCGTGTACTTTATTGCTGGATTGTGGGCCTCCTTACTTAAAAACAGCTTGTGTCGTGATTTAGATGCTGGTATGATGGTCAGTTAACAAGACCATGGTTCAAGGTAAGATTAATGCCCAAGTCGGTGGTTTGTGCTGGTCTGGTTGTGGTTTACTTGGTAAACTTCAATCACCTTGATGGAAAAGTTGGTTCCAAATGACTGCTGTGTTGCGATATAAATCTGGATTCGAGGTTTGCCAATTTGTTTTAGTCAACCTTCCACCATTTAATTCGAAAAAGCTAAGGCCAGTTGTGTGTGTAGAGCACCAATACGCTGACCAACCAGCAAAGTGTTTCAAATTACCCATACTGCTCACAAAAATTAGAGGATCCATTTAAATGAAATATCCTGTCATTTTAAGCAGTGTAGCTACACCTACATGGGACCAACATGAAACTCATAATGCTTATATTTGCTGTTTAATATAATACGGATAAAATAATAAAACAACGTGTTGTGTTTTGTATGCTGGTATACAAGACCTTGAGAGTTTCATGGTTCTTGTTTATATTGATTTATGCTGGTTATTGCTGGTACTGGTAAAACACAACATATGCTGGACTGTTTCTATCAAAGAGGGCATGTAACACAACTGGTTATTCTGTTTGAACACCAGTTTGTGCTTCCACTAACCTTAAATATTTGACATACTTTCATCAACAACATAAAGGAATTGCTTCAATTACCAATTCACAACTTTATGCTTATCATATGTGATGGTTCATCTCTATAACCCTCTATCACTCCCGCCATGTTGAAAAACCCCACCAATGACCTAAATAAACTGCTCAGTTTTTACACTCAGTTTTTTTAATGTTTGGCATATAACATGTATGCATCACAAAACAACAAACCTGAACAGGGTTTTTTGGTTGGTCAAAAGTTTCTGGTTCCTCTACACTTAAAGACCTTGTTGTCATACTTTCACAAATTGCATTGGTTCAAGTTAGTGAGCTATTTGTTAACCAGTAGATTGTCTAGCACTGCCAAGCTTGATTTAGCTGACCAATCACGATGACCTGATTTATCAGTTGTGCTTTTGCTCATCCCCAAAAACTTAGCTTATTCCCGTTAGCACGGCTGCTTCATTAATATCTATCAATGCTACATTCAGAGGTGCACGGCTGTTCCGCACAGAGTATTCGCTGTAAAAGTGCACGTCATGGCATCCACCCTTGTAAGTGCAAAGTGGCATTTATGAAAGCTGTCAGAAGGGGGCGCTGCTGATGAACGCTATTTTAGTCCGGCTCTTGACAGCTCAGTGTGCAGATCGTGTGGTGCTGATGTAAAAAAAACTCCGCTGTTTTTTGGAGCTTCCACGACACGCAGGTTGGACATGACGTTTTCCACGGACTTAAGGACTGTTCAGTTGGTGATTTGTACCGGTCTACAGATTTGTGTTACGGATAAAAGGCGATGTGTGTATTATTGTGCAGATAGCAGATAGGCTGTGTGAGGAGAAGGAGGAGGAGGAGTTGGATAGCGTTGGATGGCAGATGGCAGAGGAGGTCTGGAGGATGCGATGGTTTCGATCGTATTTGCAACTGGTGTTAAAGCAGCAGTGCTTCATCCTGGATCATGCATGTTGACATGCTGTTCATGTGAGTGGATATGCACCGCAGCTTCGGAACCAGGATGGAGAGAGTCAGAGTGGAGGAAGCCCACACCCATGTAATGACTAAAGGTCAAGTAGTGGATCTTGTTGGTTCCGTTCATTCCAGACAAACAGCTTGATGCCCTCAATCCTTTACTGTGTCCAGCAATGGCAACCAACTGATCGTCTTGATCAAACACTCCATTCTCACACTTTGTAGTTTGTCTGACCAGGACTTCTTGGCAAAATGATGTGCGAAGTAATGCCCACCATCAATGAGGGGGACTCAACCAGTTCCCAGAGAGGGTCCCAGAATGGCTCAGATGCAGAATCCAATTTCGAGCAGCTCATGGTGAACATGCTGGACGAAAGAGACAAGCTGTTGGAATCTTTGCGTGAAACCCGAGATGCTCTGCTCCAGACTCAGGTCAAGCTCCAGGAGGCCCTTCATGAGAGGGATGCTCTTCAGAGACAGATCAGCTCAGCACTGCCACAGGTAAGTCAACACAGCCTCATGTAAGTAATGGTAATGGCATTCAGCCTTCTCCTCTACAATGCTTTCACTTCACTTCCTACCTCAGTATCTAGATCTTTTGCTTTTCTCTAATGGTATCTACACCTTAGTTTACAAATTCTCTATATTTACTACTCTTCTCCTGAATAAGTAGATCTTCAGCTCTTCTCTAGTTCCTACTTTAGTCTGCAGTTGTTTAGCTCTTCTCTAGAACGGCTTTAACTCTTCTCTTCGATAAATGCTCAGTCTCTAGATCAACTGTCCTTGAGAACTGTTCACATGTAAGTCTCTACCTCAGATTTCGAGCCGTTCTCTAAATCTGCTTACATGCCTGTATCCACATTAGTCTCTGTACTTACAAATGTTCTCCTGGATAACGGTTCTGTTCTTGAACTGATTTAGTTCCAAGCAGTCTGTAGATTTTGAGCATTTGCTTACACTTTAGTTGTATTTTGTTTTATGGTAAATGCCACTTCAATGCCATTTCAGAGTACAACGATGCATTTTGCTTTATAATATTATGATGTGTCGTCATGTAAGCAGGGGTACCCAAACAGTTTTTGGATAATGTAGATATTCTCAAATAGTAATTACAATTAAATAAAGAAAATTGCTGTTTTAGTTTTCCATGCTTTCATTTTAATGTCTGCCATACTCAGGTCTTCAGGCCCTCTCCTGGAAAACTGCATTTGGTTCCTACTCAGTCTCTATAGTTTCAGCTTTGAACTATAACCGCTCCCATTTTACTTTATACATCAGTCTCAGGAACTGTTTTAGCTCCTTAATTGAAGTGTGTTTTTTATGACAAATGCAACTCTGTGCCATTTCACAGTTTAAAATTACACTGTTGTGTTTTGCTATGGTTATGATATTATATTATAATGTTCAGGGGTGTAAATTATTTGACCAGGGGTACCCAAACATTTGCGGAATAATCTTAACATACTCCAAGGGCTGCTGCAGCTCTGGGTCATCTGATTCAAACTCGGGTCTAAACTAACTACTGGACAAATGAAAATTAAAACTTGTGTGTGTGTATATATATATATAAAT